>JAOUQZ010026990.1:0-14652 GCA_028564935.1 Neosilurus hyrtlii
TAGACCCCGGATTTGTAAACTCACAACTAATCACAAAAAAACAGAAATAATTCGAAGATATCCAACAGATTTTGTGAATTTTGTGAAGAAATATTTTCCAGCGTGTTTGTAGATCACAGCGCAGCCATTAACCTTTCCGATGATGCACTGCGTGATTTGCGTCATAGAAACGGCACGGGGTTTGTGTACTTTCTTCGGTATGTGATTCGCTGAAAATTAACTTTAACGTCACTGTAGATGCCAGAAATCGAAAGAGGGATGTCCGCGGTTTATTTTCATATGCGCATCGTGGGGTTTCCCGACAAAGCGCGGAAAAAAAAAAGAGTTCAATTCGGAGTATTTTTCACTTTGTGTTTTTGTAATATTTCTCAAGGTAAGTGGTTGGTGATTTCTACAAAACGCTGTTTTTATGCATTTTAGCATTCAGTTACCTTGTTATGGCTTTGGCAGGTGAAATATAGTATGTTTTTTACTGAAATTTACCAAAAAAAAAAATCGATAAAATTACACTGTTTTACTTAAAAGGCCAATATCTCGAAATCACTACCTGCGACTTCCGACTCATTTTGCCAGATCGGGTCACATATGGTTAACATACCACTTGCCATACCGGCAGTCGGCCAGCAGTGCCGGCGTGATGCCAGATCTGACCCAAGCCAGGTCTGCTTACTGGATTCAAACACTTGTAGACTCTGAGCAGATTGAATCTTCAAAAAAGGTGTTGCTTGAGCTTTGTCCTAGCACTGAGCAACACTGTGTGGCTTTCAGAGAAAACCAGAAGGATGCAAATAATATTAAAGTTGGTCTAAAAATCCAAAATGAGAGTCGAGAAAATATTCCTCGATTCATCCCTATTATCTTAACAAGCTGCTGCTGGTGACTTTAACAACATGGACGTCTCTAACCTTCTGTGCAAAATGGAGTGTCTGGACACTGTCTAACTATCTTAAAGAAAAGCTTGGAAGTGAAGTTAATGTCAATGTGTTATCACTGCCAATTATAATAATATGTTTCATCTTACAACCTGTATTTGCAGTAATGCAGGAGATAATGTCCAACAGCCAGGCCTGGACTGGCAATCAGGAGTACTGGGAGTGTTCCTGGTGGGCTGAGGTACTATGGGGTTGTCCGGCCGGGAAAATGTGTGTGTTTATAAAACAGTCCAGTCAGATACTGCGCGGCCCCTTTGTAGTGCAGCAAAGGCCCGCCCACTCTGAACAATCTGCAGATCTTAACAGTTTGCCCTAGCATGGCCTTCTAGTCACATGGTCCCGGCCCGCCCGTTCATTTGTCCCCACTGGCAAGCGCGTGCAGCCTGCCTGAGACCCGCCCATTCTCATTTAGCTGCTTAGATCGGTGTTCTCACAACATTGCGAGCGATATAGCCAGCTAATTTTAGCTACATTTGAGTGCATTGGGATTACTGGGGATATACAGCAAATGAGCTGTATATAAGGTACATGTTACACTTCTCCATATCACGATACATATAGTGTGGTAAATATGACAACAGGCACACAGGTGAAAGCCGATTGGCTGTGGATTGCCTGTCTAAACCAAAAATTCCAGGGCCTTTTTTTTTCTCCCAGTCCAGCCCTGCCAACAGCTATTTGATAACTTAATGGAAAACTGTGTCATTTTGTGTCCCCAGGAAACCCATTTTAGCTAAACTTTGACTTGGGAAAAGTAAGCACTTTTACCCAGTCCAAAAACTGATTTTACTAGGTGTATAGCTGTACAATTAAAGTTTTACCACACAGAATGTATTTTCCTTAAATTAACCTTATGAGTGTCATCAGAACGAGGATAATTATTTGAAAAGGCATTCTTTTATAAAATCTTTTATTTATGATAATCATTCCACTAGTGTTTATGTGGTTGCTGATATGAATGCTGACCTTTCATCGATCCATCCATCCATTTTGTAAATCCTAATTAAGGTCGCAGGGAGGTTGGTACCCATCTCAGCTGACTCTGGGCGAGGGCAGACTACACCCTGGACAGCTCGCCAGGCCATTGCAGGGCAGAAACACACTGACAGCAATGCAGCCAACACTTGATGAAAATCAGCAATAGTTTTTTTTACATGCCTCTCACCACAGAAAGTGAGAGACATGGCTGACCTTTGAACCCAGTTAACTGCACTGGGGGTCTGATCCTTTCAAATTCATTTATTATTATTATTATTATTATTATTATTATTATTATTATTACGTAATTTATATCAGTTACAAAACATATGTTACAGTTTTGTGAGGAAAACAAAACTGCTATTGAATAATTATTTACTCTTACCTGCAAATAGCTATTCATATATAAGTGAAACCTGGCACACAGCATCCACCAGCATGGCTTGACCATTGCATTCGTACTGCTGATGCCCATGCTGCTCTTATATTAATAGAAATGTTGTATGAGACATCCACATATGAGCATGTACTGTGGGCTTGTCAGCACAGCAACAGAAACTGTAACTGGCAACAACAACAGAAACTGTAACTGGCAAAATGCGAGGTGGAGGGACTTTCTGGATCATTCTGGATCACCGTGTCTGCCAGAGGCCTGCTCCACCACAAACTGTTGTGCAGTTATGCTAAGCACTCAGGGAAGATTGGGACAGTATTCCACAGAGACGGATTGACAGACTGGTGAACACTGTGCCCCGTAGAATCAATGCTGTCATTGCTGCTAATGGCAGGCATACCAGATATTAATTTTCCTTGTTGCTTTGTTCTTTTGTTGGGTGTTTGTTGTTGTTGTTTTCATGTAAGCTGGCAACTTTTTCTTGAAATACTGTAAATTATTTTGAACCTTCAAAATTTTCACCTAGCAATGACATTGCATTTCTAAAGTCCATCAGTACATTTTTACAAAGATGTGCAATCATGTCCTCTGATGTAAACTGTGAGGACATTGCTTACCATAAACCTCTCTGTGCTATGTACAATAGAGTTATTGGAGCTGTATATGAGGCTGGCAGGTCATACTATACCTACCCTGGTAAGACACACATTAGGCCAGGATAAAAGAAGTATGTGGCTGCACATCATGCAGATGCTTACATGCTAAGGATGCTTACAAGGCTTGGGTTTTAACAGGTAAGCCCAGACAGGGGACTGTTCTGGAATGCAAAAAGCTTGCTAATGCTAGGTATCAATATGCAGTTTGTTATCTCTCTAAACATGAACAAGTAATAAGGGCAGACTTTATGGCTGAAAAGTTTTTCTATAACAATACAACTGAGTTGGGGGTGGGTTTCGGGAACAAGTACACATTTAGTAAGGATTTTTTGCAAAGTTTTATAAATGAGACCTCTGGTCCTGGTGGATTCCTTTAGAACTCTACATGGCTATCTAGGGTTTTATTGCGACATTAATTTTAAACTTGAATTTATGTTATGGGTGGTATGGTGAGGCAGTGGTTAGCACTTCCCCGGAGTTTCTGTGTGGAGTTTGCATGTACTCCCTTTGCTTGCATGGGTTTCCTTTGGGTTCTTCAGTTTCTACCCACAGTCCAAAGACATTCACATTAATCAAGTATTCCTATTTGCATCTAGGTGTGAGTGTGAGTGGTGTATGTTCACCCAGCAAAGGACTGGTGAGCTGTTCAGTGTGTACTCTACCTTTGATTAGTTTCAGCATCCCCTCAACCACAGTAGGAGTAAACGTTTTTGCTAATGAATGAATGATTAAAATATGCTATTAAACATGGTATGCTCAACATAACATAGCACTTAGCACTTATAACTGTTACAGAGAAAAACTAAGCCCTCATCAATCTGCTCTAGTTACAGTCCAATGTCTTTAATTAATACTAATGATAAAATTCTTGACAAAAGCCCTTACCTCCCACATAAGGCCCTGCATGGATACTCTGATCCATAATGACAACATTGTGTTTCTTAGAGAATGACTGGCTATAGTTAATATTAGACAATTACAGCACATGAAAACTGAAAAAGCCATTGTAGGCTTGAACAGGGCTTTGATTTTGGTCTTTGTAAATTCATATGTACCATTCAGAATATTAAATATCAATTCAATATCAAAAAGAACAAGATATTGATAACTATTTGAAGGAAAAAAATGAAACAAAAAACACACCAATAGCTAAAAGTCAAATATTAATATAAAATATAGATGTATTGACGATAAATAATATGGTATGTAAAGTGTCGGTGCAGTATGCACACAAAGATGTCCAGTGAGTGTGGTTGTTGTGTGTGCAGAGAAGTGCAAGGTATACAGGGAGTGCAAATTGTGAGTGCAACAATCAGCTGAGGTAGAATGTCAAGTTGATGTGTAGGGTAGGTCTATAAAGTCCAGGTACTAGGTGTTCTGGTTGAGGACCCAAATGACCTACGGGAAGAAACTCCTCCTCATTCACTCAATGTTTGCTTTCAAGGAACAGAAATGTTTCCCTGACAGCAACAGAGAGGAGAGTCCATTGTTGGGATGGCTGAGGTCCTTCATTATCTTCCTGACCTTTGTCCAGCATCATTTGCTGTATATAGTGTCCAGGTCGGTAAGCTTGATGTGGATGCTACGCGCCACCCTCTGGGGAGCTTGCCTGTCCTGATTGGTGCTGTTTCCAAACCAGGCTGTAATACTTCCCGTCAGGATGCTCTCAATGGTGCAGGTGTCGAAAGTCTTTAGCACCCTTGAGGGCAGATTAACCTTGCAAAGAAAGCTAATTTCAGCCACCTATAGCCACGATCTTGTTCGTTCAGTCACTATCCAAAGCTTTTGACCATAGGTGAGGGTTGGAACGTGGATTGACTGGTAAATTGAGAGCTATGCCTTTCAGCCCACCTCCCTCTTCACCACAACGAACCAGTACAAGCTCTGCTTTACAGCAGAGGCTGCACCAATCCGCCTGTTGATCTCCTGTTCCATCCTTCCATCAATCATGAACAAGATCCTGAGATACTTAAACTCTTCCACTTGGGGCAGGACCTCATTGGAGAGCCTGAGAGTGCATTCCACCCTTTTATGGCTGAGAACCATGGTCCAGGTGCTGATTCTCATCCCAGCTGCTTCGCACTCAGCTGCGAATTGCTTCAATGAGAGCTGGGGGTCCCGGCTTGATGAAGCCAAAAGGACCACATCATCTGCAAAAAGCAGAGACAAGATCCTATGGCCACCATATCAGAACCCCTCAACACCTCAACTGCACCTATAGAAATTCTGTCCATAAAAAAAAGCTCTGGCACTGGTGGTACAGAAACTTAATGGCCTGTAGCAACTCCCAGAGCACACCCGATAATCTGAGGGAAACAGTTAAAAGCCTTTTCTGAATCCAAAAATCACATGTGGACAGACTGGGCAAACATGCCCCCTCCAGTGTAGAGCTGGTCGACAGTGTAGCGGCAAGGACGAAAACCACATTGTTCCTCATAAATCTGAGTTCAACTATCCGTTGGATCATCCTCTACAGTACTCCTGTTTAGACTTTCCCAGTAGGCTGAGGAATGGGATTTCACAATAGAAAACACACTCCGCTTCCCCTTTTTAATAAGGGGAACTACCACCCTGGTTTGCCAATCCAGAGGTACAGCCCTCCATGACCATGCAATGTTGCAGAGACGTGGCAACCAATACAGTCCTACAACATCTAGAGCTCTGATACATTCAGGGCAGATCTCATCCACTCCCAGAGCTCAATCACTGAGAAACCTTTTGACTACCTCAATGACCTCATCCTCAGCAATGGGCAGACCCCCATCCGAACCCCCAGGGTCTTCCTCCTCCATGAAGGGTGTGTTGGGATTGAGGAGGTTCTTGAAATATTCCTTCCACCTCTAGACAACATCCCCAGTTGAGGTGAGCAGCTCCCCACTTCCACTGTAAATAGTATTTGTGGGGTACTGTATCCCCCTCCTGATGAGTCAGATTGTGGTCCAGAACCTTTTCGAGGCCAACCGGGTCCTGACCGATCTCCTCCCACAATCGAAAAAAGTTCTCCCACAGGCCAAAAGATATGATAGTTCTCCTTAACACAGGTGTCTACCACCAGGTCCAGGGTTATGACAGGCACCAATGTCCTTCCAGCGAGAGTTATGGGCGGCCACCTCAACATGGGAGGCACACACTAACTTTTGACTCCACCAAATGTCCCAGGAGACCCTAACTACACGCTGGGGCCTGCCAGGTTTGGAGGACAGCCTCCCCCACCATTGGAGCCAGCTCATCAGCTCAAGTGGTGATCGGTTGGCAACTCAGCTCCTCTCTTCACCCGAATGTCCAGAACATGTGGCCACAAGTCCAATGACACGACTACAAAGTCATCAAACTGTGGTCCAGGGTGTCCTGGTGCCAAGTGCACTTATGGACACCCTTATGTTCGGACATGGTGTTCCTGATGGACAAACTGTGATGAGCAGGAGAGGCCGTACCTATCAATCACACCCTTCCAGGTCATACTGTCATTGCCAACATGGGAGTTGAAGTCTTCCCGGACAATGAAACTCCCCCTAAAAGCTCCAAAAATGGTGGGTACTTTGAATTGTCATTATGTGCATAAGCACACACAACAGCTAGGACCCATTCCCAGACCCAAAGGTAGAGGGAAGCTACTCTTTCATCAACTGGGAAAAACCCCAACATGTGGGCACTGAGACGTGTAGCAACAAGGATTCCCGGAACTGGCTCCCCGCCACTCCCCATGAGCAACTCCAGAATGGAATAAGGTCCAGCCCCTCTTGAGATGTGTGGTTCCACAGCTGAAGCTCTGTGTTGCGGTGAGTCTGACTATATCTAGTTGGTATCTCTCAACCTCACGCACCAGCTCAGCCCCCTTCCCTGCCAGAGAGGTGACATTCCATATCCCAAAAGCCAGACTCAGTAGCTGAGGATCAGTCTGACAGAACCCATGCCTTCAGCTGCCACCCAACTCTCAATGAGCCTGACCCCTATAGCCCCTACCACAGGTGGTGGGTCCATGGGAGGGTGGACCCATGTCTCCTTTTCCAGCTGGGCCTGGCTGGGCACCACAGGCAGAAGCTTGATCGCCAGGCACTCGCATTGGAGCTCCTTCCCCAGGCCAGGCTCCAGGGGACCAGTAACCCATGTCCGGGCAAGGAAAACTGATTACTTGTAGTTTTTCGATCCATAGGGGTCTTCTCAACCATGCTTAGTCTGGAGCATCACCTAGGACCTGTTTGCCTTGTGTTACCCTACCAGTGGCATAATGCCCCTGAGAACGTACCTCCTAGGATTACTAGGATAGGCAAACCCCTCCACCACAGTAAGGTGGCGATTCAAGGAGGGATGTATCAGGTCACATATTTATATTACATGGAAAAACACATAAGCCTGATTAAGCTTACTAAAACCTACATTAAGTCTTCAAAAAACATGTGGGAAAATGAAGTGTAATCTAATGAGAACCAGATTGAGTTAAAGCGGTATGTTTGGTTCAAATTCAACATTGCACATCACCTAAAGTTTACTGTGCCTATGGTGAAGCATTGTGGTTGCAGAATCATGCTTTGGGTTTATTTGTCTTCAGCTGGAACTGATTTTTTTTTAAAGGTGGAGAGAATTAAGAACAGTAATAATCATCTATGACCATCTGCTATCCCAACCTGTGGACTAGCTACATTGAAATTTACGGCATTTGGCAGATGCCCTTATTCAAAATGACACCTCAAACTTGAATGACTGTATAGACAGACCAAAGAGTAATCCATGCACTGGTATCCTTCATGCAGTGGAGCCATTGCAGCAGAGCATCATCTGAACAGAAAGTGAAAGGGCAACCCACTAGGTAGTTTTATAAAGGTTTTAGAAAGTAGTTCTGTAATGAATGCACACAATCGTATATGAAATTTTTGTGTTGCGTTGCCTACAAACGTGTTGAAAAGCTATGAGTAGTGATTGACCCTGGCACTTTCGGGGCTTTCCTGATTGGAATTGCTGGATCTTGAATTTTTACCATTAGTGTATGTGGTTAATAAATATGTTTGACAGTTAGGGACACACCCTCTTTTCATTGGCAGTAGATGGTAGCAGGGCTGGTTAGAAGTCACAGTGTTTCCTGGATTCATGGGCCAATTAGCACTTTTATGAAATATGTTTGAAATTAGTTGTGATATCTCCTTATTAATATACATTTGTGATCCTGAACTCAAAAGCTGTTCAGCGATCTGACAATTTCTATTTTTAATAAGATATTATGTTTGGTAATAATGCTACTAGCAATACGGAGGTGGCATACGATAGTGTTAGTCTATAAATGAAGATAAACATGTCTATAAATATCCCTGTGTTAAATTTAGAGTTGAATAAAATTGAGCTTCACCTAACTGATCAAGCAGTCCATGAATATAAGGAATAAGAGGCATCAATTTTAGGCACCACACTGACTTTGGACCAGACCAACCCATCAGACTTGGTACCAAGACCACCAGGCTGCTCCAGTCGTTGTGCAACTCCTTGGTGACACCCATATCAAATATAGTCTCGAGTTGTGATCAGGGAGTCTATACAGACGATGCATTCAATCAGGCCTGGAGTTGTCTCATTGTGGTGTTCTATGAGAAATATACTATCCAATAGGCTGGCACAGCAATGATTCCTCTGTCCATTATATTAAATGATAAGAAGTACAATAAAGTCTAATCTAGGTATCTTCTTTATATAAAATCATTGTTTGGTGTGCTCTTGCAGTTTTGTCATGGCTGACTTGCAACTTTTGGAATCCTTAATGCATCAGGCCCTGGGAAGAAAGCATGTGGATTTATTTAATCAGATGAGTGGTTGCTTTCATTGTTTGGATTGCCATGGCATGAACTTGTACATATCTATGACCACAGGTGATCCTGCATTTACAGCTTCTGTTATATGTTGTTACTCATTCATTTTAGCATATCTTTCATTCTGCTGTTTACATGACTTAAAATTATCCCATTTTCCCATAAACTATTTTCAAATCATGATTTTGTTGGTAATATAAGCATTTTTAAATTTGGTGTGGCTCATTTATACTAACAAAGCCTACTAAAAAGCATGAAGAATACTAATAATAAGATGTTCTTGAGGCTCACTGTTTTAAAGGTTATACTAAATTACTTAACCAGCCCATCTGTATGAGGATGGTACATGCTGGTGTAAATTGATTTAGTTCCCAATAATTTGTACAGCTTGCATAGTGTACATCACATAAATGTGGTTCCAAAATCTGCAAGGATTTACCTTTGTATGGCCACATTGGAGATTGCCTCAAAGAGCACCAGCACAACCATGTGTGCAGACATGCTGTACAATAGCACTGCATTTGGATTTTGCATAACACAAAACAGTATCCACATGCAGACTTGTCTAATGGCCGAGATCCATCATTCAAATGGGATCTCTATCAATGGAGGTGGGTATAATGGCAATTTTTTTTTTTGTTTGAACTTTTTGTTGTATTTAGATTAAACGTATACTAAATATTAAAACTAGAAGTTAAACTAATTAGTTAGAAGTTCAGATCTGATGGTGCAAAATGGTCAACAAATGAGATCTGAGTGGAATCAGCTATTTTAGACACCCCAGCCCCATTTTTCTGCTACTGCCAGATCAACACAAAGCATCCACTCCATGTCTAAGATGGTTAAGGTGGTATACCTGCTGTGTGTCCCCATCTTTGATCAAAAGAAAAACCCCGTGGTGACCTGGTAAAACTCCCAGACAATAGGATTTAAAATAATGCATTACAATTATAGTTATTTCTGTGTGCAAACTTACAAATAATGAAGTGTTTTATTAAATCATTTTACTGAATATATTGACGATACGTCTGAGCATAATAAATGCTGGTGTGGATTACTTTCAATTACCGCTAATTCACAAACATTCACACAATGTACACTGACAGTTGTTAAAAACTTTGAGACCATAATTTTATTCTGGAAGCTAAAACTGGATTTTTGTGATATGGATAATTTGTTTAGCATGTTGGATTTACAAAACAACAAACAAAAGTGTCAAGAATAAATTATGCACATTATAAATAACAAAACAAAATGGCACCTGACAAAATGAAAGTCACAAAAATCAGTATCAGGTATGGCCTCTGTTTGTGTTGATACAAGTGGTGGGTGATTTGCTGTGATACAGGTGGTGATTTGTGGAGATACAGCACAAAAAAACTGGTCCAGATGTAGCGATCATGTTTGGGAGTTGTCATTCTCTCTTGACCTTGACATTTGCTGTCTTCAACTGACCCTGTCATATTGTGGCAGTAAATCATGTTTCTGATTGTGGGTTGTGTACAGCCTATACGCCTTGCTACCTCACTGTAGCTCAACCTGGTCTCCACCATACCCACTGCCTGGAAATGTTGTTCACGTGATAGACGTGGAATAATGACGTGAACTAAACTAACAATAGTAGACATTTTTGAGCCTTTATGTGGGCTTTCCAGACGACTCCTCAAATTGTGCAGATACACATTGTGTTATGCTCAAACTGTTTAACTGTTTGCAAAATGACCTACACATGTGCAATAAAGCGTGACAAAATGACAACATATTTTTTAAATAACTGAGTTTTATCATCAATAAAGTTACAGGGTATGGTCCAAATCCCAAAGACCCCAACTCTCTCTTTCAGGATTACTCAAAACATTGCTACATTTATTGCAAAGACTCTGATGAATTGACCGACTGGCGCTCATGGCAATACACAATATTGACACATAATTCTAAGTAAAAAAAAAATTCATTAAACTAAAATCAGTCTAGTGTTTTATCCATACCAAAATGTCCTGCAATGGGCTTATAATAAACCCTATGAAAAAGCATTTCCCAGCTTATTGACTCTTCTATGTACTCTCCAATTTTAATTTCCTGCATCACTTGATATAAATAATAATGAATTTGCAAAACGAATAAGCATCCTTCTAGGGTTGCGGGGAGGCTGGAGCCCATTTCAGCTGACCAGGTAAAGGCTGGGTACACCCTGAACAGCTTGCCAGTCCATTACAGGGCCACACACAACCAATTACACTCACACTCAAACCTATGGGGAAAGAAAATGAAGCACCCAATGGAACCTACAGAAATAGCCTTACCAAGTCTGGGACTTAAACCCAGGTGCTTCCTGCTGTGAGGCAGATGTACTAACCAGAATGCCACCCTGCCATCCTCCATGCTGTATTTTTTATCTTTTATATATTATCATGAGAGTGAGTGGTAGCCTGGAGCATTCAAAGGTCAGGGTTTCAAGCCCCATTATCACCAAGTTGTCACTGCTTTCCCCCAACACAGCCAACTGGGTTATTAAAGGTCAGCAATGTCTCTCAAAGTCTGTGGTGTGAGGTAGGTAAAAAAAAAAAACATTGTTACTTTTTAAAAGAGTAGACTGCATTCCCGTCAGCATGTTTCGGCATGCTGGCCTGGCGAGCTGTCCAGGGGTACTTTGCCCTCGCCCAGAGTTGGCTAAGATGGGCGCCAGCCTCCCCGTGACCCTAATTAGGATTAAGCGGTTCAGAAAATGAATTAATGAGTTCAGAATGAATGAATGAATGTTAGCATGAGAGGAATCACCAAGGATACACTGCACTTTTACCTCTTAACACCTTTCCAAAGTATGGAATAAGCCTTTGGTGGACTGCTAACAGCATGAATCTACCATGGTCTAATGTTCTGTACTAGTCAGCACAGTCTCTGGGTATAAATAAACAGCCAATTTTCCTTCTGTTGAAGAATGAATAAGAATTTTTACCTTATGTTTTCTGAGCAATCTTCTGGGTTTTGGCACCAGTGCAGCAAGACAGCTCACACAACATGAAACACAGCAAAAACTGTGAGCTTTTATCATGAAACCAGGATGTGAAATAAAACTGTCTTGATTCCTGGTCACAAATAGCTGTGATGTCAACAGGATCTTCTGATCACAGGGCAAGCACATTCTGCTGTGAAAGTTTAATAGCTGTATATTTTACACTGTATGTTTCTATTTGTGTCAAGATCACAACAATCCTACAAATACAAAGAGTTTATTTAACACTAAGGTCAATATACTCTAACATAAATTCAGCAATAAGAAATCTTTTCTCTTACAGATATTACTGTGAGGGAGGAAAGTGACAGTGAGCCAGTCCAGAGTGATGAAGCAGAAGCAGAATCTTCACCCACCAAATCGCCTACCACACCAAAAAATGTCAAATGCAAAACCTCTTCAGGTAGGGCACTGTCAGTGGTTTTCATTATGTGCATTTACCCAAAGCATTTGTATAGCACTCAAGTCACTTGCACAATATAAAACTGGCCCCACATTGTCCAAAATCAATGGTTTATCATCACCATGCTGCTTCATAGAGACATGCACTTATATTGGTCTAATTATATATGTCTCTTAATTGAATATATAATATAAGAATATATCTCTCAATTGTTTTGTTGGAAGCACTGCATCTGCTGTATGCTCTATAATTCATCCTTTATTATGAGCCTTAGCATATATTAAATTGCTGTGTTACTGCATATAGCTAGTTCCTCATTCTCTTACAGATTCAGATTCCTTTTGATTTCTGTGGCTTCTATGCACATGTGATGAATAATAGGCCTCAACTAATTATGTCCAAATTCAGAGATTTTGGGGTTCTTCCCGGTTGATGAAACACTAGCCTCCTTCTTCCTTCAGATGGGGGGATAAGTCCTGACTCTTGTTTCTGCTTATGCACCAAATGACAGTTTGGAGTCCTTAGGTGTGTGCTGGAACCCCAGCAGACAGAGATCCCATCAGCCAAGTTCTGAAATCACAGGAACAACAAATTCAAGCTCATGAGACCCAGCTGTCTACCATAGTCACGGGAGTGTAGGAGCTTGCGGACCGCCAGGACCTGTTTTAACAGGACGTGTGCTCGCAGGTGAATCTGCTGAGTGTGCAGCCGTGCCAGATAACCGCGAGTCTGGAGCGACTGCTTTCACCTCCGCCGACCATGCCAGTGTCCCCCACAGCCAGCAGCCACCCTGCCTTCAGTAACCCCCCAGCCTTGTCCTGTTTGCCTCGCCCCGCCGATAAGTATTCGGGAGAATCCAGGAAGTACCGCTCCTTTTAAGTTCAGTGTGAGCTGCACTTCGAGAACGATCCAGCCGCCTGTTTGCACCTTATCTTGTTGTGTCATTTGGGTCAATCAATTCTCGGTACCAGCGTTACAGAAACAGCTCTTGTTATAGTAAACTCTATAAGGCACGTGAAATTAGCTAGGCCTTCAGGGGCACCAGCAGCAATGGTTAGGTCTAAGATTCATGCAGACGTGTGTTTTACAGTCAACAATTACAGAAAGTAACTTTTTTAGAGGTGTGGAAATTAGAGAAGGCAAATTTTGTTGCTATAATATGCTCTGGCCCATCCCAATACAGCGTGCCAGTGTGGTTTAGAGCAGGCTATGGTCATTGAACTGCTGGATGTCCAGGTGGTACTCTGAAAACAATGTGGGTTTCATAGATAATTGGAGTACTTTATGGCACATCTAGCCTGATAGGACGGGATGGGTCCATCCCACTCAGGAAGCTCTCATTTTTGCAGCGTAGAACTGGTCTTAATACAGGACCAGTTAAACAATGGTTACATAGAGCCAGGGCCAGAGAGAACACTAAAAGCTAATCCAATCATCCGCTAGCTGATTCATCATTCATGGTCAATTTCAGTGCTATCCAGACTGTTTCTGTTTCTTAAACTAAGCAAAAATGTGAAATGAGTTTATTGGCATATATATATAAAAGCAATAATAATTTAAGTGATAATTTAGCTGTAGATTTAGTATAACATACATATTATACTAAATCTACAGCTAAATTATCACTTAAATTATTATTGCTTTTATATATATATGCCAATAAACTCATCATTGATCATTACTGATCAGGAGTTTAATGATACCCAATGAGTATGTTGCAATAAATAATACTAGTCTATACATCAGCCTTGTTCTCATCTTATTAATTTCCTCATCAAAATCCAAAATCTTTAACCTGTGTGCTAGATCAAGAAGTGGTCAACCCTATAGTAAATCTAATCAATTCTTCCCTTAGCACAGGTTATGTACCTAAATACTTTAAATTAGCAGTTATCAAACCTCTGATTAAAAAACCTGACCTGGACCCCTATCAATTTTCCAGCTATAGACCAATATCAAACCTCCCTTTTATCTCCAAGATCTTAGAAAAATCTGTAGCACAGCAGTCATGTTCATACCTATGTAGGAGTAACATTTATGAAATGTCTCAGTCAGTGTTTAGGCCTCATCATACCACATAGACAGTACTCATTAAGGTGTTAAATTACCTACTGGTGGCCTCTGACCATGGCTGTATCTCCCTGCTTATGTTACTTGCCCTAAAGGCAGACATTGACGTTTATTGTGCTATTCTCCTTAATAGATTATAAAATGTTGTTGGAGTTAAGGGAATGGCCATCTTCTGGTTTAGGTTTTATTTAACTGACCATTATAAGTTTGTAGAAGTAAGTGGTGATTTTTCTGTACATTATAATAAGTTTGGTGTTCCACAAGGTTCTCTTCTAGGCCCCCTGCCTTTTTCCCTATACATGCTCCTTTTGTGTATTATTATCCATGAACATGGTACTACCGTGTTTCCCCGATAATAAGACCTACCCCGATAATAAGACCTACCCTTACTTCAGCAGAACGGTCCAAAAT
>JAOUQZ010027009.1:0-14651 GCA_028564935.1 Neosilurus hyrtlii
ATATATATATATATATATATATATATATATATATATATATAGAGAGAGAGAGAGAGAGAGAGAGAGAGAGAGAGTATAATTATATAATTATATATTATATATTATTATATATAATATATAATTATATATATTAGATTCTGTCTGGGCATCATTTTACTCATCACCTACTTACATTAGTGACCCTATAACTAACTATATTATACTTTAACAAGAACAACCAATTATACAAAGCTGTACCCTTAGAACCACAGCACATAGTCATGGACATACCATCTGTAGATAGACCTTCATTAAAACATTCACTCACCACACACACACACACACACACACAAAACAAAATAATGATCTGCTCGATTGTATTTTGGATATTATTATTGCTGTTATTATTTTCGGTTTTATTAACATTGCTGTAACTTTCTTTCTGCCATCTAGAGAGTGGTATAGTAGAATAGCTTGAGAACTGTCATCATGTTGCATTGCATTGTTGCATATGTAGACTGTATTACCCTCCAACATTTTCATTGCACAGACAATGCAAATGGTATCTTTCGAATTGTTTAAGACAAATTAAACTATCATGGTTGACCAAGTTTATCCATAAAGTCCTAGTGTGGATGCAGGATTTCATCCCAACCAAACAGCAGTGACACCTCATTCCTCAGATTTTGTATGTCTTTTTATTTAGTTGGGAAGAAAACCTATGGCCTGGATAACACTGAAGATCTCTCGACTACATGAACATACTTCCAGAAAGCCTAAAAGTGAAAGACTTTTTTTTTTTTTAAAGAACACATTCATACAGAAGGGCATTGTTTCGGAAATAAGCTCAATTAACACTGTTAATGCCTGCAAAGTACAAAACAATAGGTGTACTATTGATCCTCATGTACTGTCTTCTCTCTCCTAATTTTTCTTTTGTTTTGTTTATGGCTCGAGTGCCTATTCTTTCAAGCCATTCAAAAATCAGTAGAAAAGTCATTCAATTCACTTGTACAATTAACAGCATGCTAGCAGAAGTGGGCATTCCATCTGTAAGCCATGATTTCACTCAATTCATGAATAATTTGGTTCCTATAGAGCTCAGTGCAACCCCCCCCCCCCCCCCCCAAAGTCATACAAACTTCATGATATTTTGATGAGAGATTGTTTTTCTTTCCCTGAATATGACTGAAATTGGTTAATAAAAACTTCCAGCTTGTAATGAACAAAATAAGATTGATTTACAATGAATTATACTGTACAAAATTTCTTCAAATATGATGGCGTAAATGTTAGCATGTGCGCCTCACAGCAAGAATGTCCTGGGTTCGATTCTCAAGTACTGTGTTTCTGTGTACGATTTGCATGTTCTCCCTGTCCTTATGTGGGTTTCCTCTGGGTACTCCAGTTTCATCCCACAGTGCACATTAGGCTAATTGTCTGTACTAAATTGCCACTATGTGTGAGTGTAAGAATGAGTGTGTGTGTGTGTGTGTGTGTGTGTTGGTCCTGTGATGGTCATGTGAGGTGTTCAGGATGTTCCAATGCTTTTCCCCAGTTTTGGCCTTCCTGTGGCCATAATAGGATTAAATGGTTTTGCAAATAATTAAGTGAGTGAATGTTTAAATATGTGCAGCTTGCACAGAGGTGTAGTAGTTAGCATATCCAGCGTACAACAAGAAAGTCCTGCACTTTGCATGATCTCCCAGTGTATGAGTGGGTTTCCTCCAGGTACTCCGGCTTCCTCCTACAGGATAAAGATATGCACATTAGGCTAATTGGCCGTTCCAAATTGCCCTGAATGTTAAGATATGTGCGAAATGAATGTTTAGATATATGTGAAATCAACAACCCACAACAAACATAAATGACCAAATACATTAAGCATCACTGTATTACTGTTATTGTGCCTGTTGTGTCTATGCTTCAGAAACGTAAAAATGCTTGACTTGTTGAAGGTATCTGAACTGTTAAGTGTTCCTGCATATTTAACAGGAGCTAGATCAAATCAGGTTCAAACTCATTCTATTTGCACTACCTCAACTGCTGCTACTCTGCACATCAATTTAGTATTTTATTCCATTTCATCTTTTTCTTTCTTTCAGCCCTAAGTGTCTCATTCTTGTGTAGTCTTTTCTTTTTGTACTGTTTTCGCACTGTATTGTCTTTGCAATGTTTGCACATAGTAGCACATTATATGTCATGTCATGTCATTTTCTGAACAGCTTAATCCTAATTAGGGTCGCGGGGAAGCTGGCGCCCATCTCAGCCGACAGCAGAGTACACTCCGGACAGCTCGCCAGGCCATCGCAGGGCAGAAACACGCTGACGGCTATGACGAAAATCAGCAATGGTTCTTTTACCACCATAGACAGTGGCGTTTGATAAGTTAGCTGCACTGGGAGGACAGCAGTGAGAACCCGTTGATAGTGGGGCTTGAACCCCTGACCTTGGGATCAGCAATCCAGCACCTTACCACCAGGCCACCACTGTCCCAGCACTTTATATGGCTAGGACAAAAACCTTTGTCCTGCTCTGTGTCACCCCCCCCACCCAAATTTAATCTCTGTTGTATGTTTACGTAGCACCTGCTCCTGGAGAAACGTTGTTTTGTTTCACTATGTACTGCGTCAGGTATATGTGGTTGAAATGACAATAAAGCTTCTTGAACTTGAACTTGAACATCCTGATATAGGTTTATACATAAAACCGTTGAGAGTACTCTCAGAAAGAAAGGCTGAAAGGTTGGGATGTCTGCTGGGTCACCTTTCTTTTTCTGTAGCATCATTTCAGCAACAACACAAAGTTGGGGTTTTTTTTTTGTTGTTCATCTGCTTTTTACACTCCAGCAATTCAACACTTCAGGCACAGCCAAAATGTAATGGAGTGGTCAAATAGTGATAGTATCTCTCCATGCTGAGCTACAAACAGGTAAAAGCAGACATTTACTAAATGCTTAAGTCAGTGTAAATGGGAACCAAAATTAAAAGAGAACTTGTTTCCTTAAAAACTAAAACACACTCCACCTTTTTGCCTAGAGCTCTTCCTGTGACAAACACAAGAAAAGCATGGTTCCCAAGCACTTAACAACTCAGGTATTAAACAAAAATACTTAGTTCCAATTTGGCATAAAACATTTTAATGTTGAAATGTAATGCCTGCCATAGAAATGTACAGACCTTCAAGAGGTGTTCGAGTCGATAAAATCTGCAGATGCTTTGTGCTGTACCAGGTAAAGAAACCAAACAAAACAAATTGAAACATTAGAAAAAGGAAAGTCTGCTGCAGAGCATGCCAAGGGTGAGAGTTAAGCACTGACTTTCAGAAAACACACCAACTGTTCAGCAAGCAGCAGTGCAGTGGATGTTTAACAAAGCTAAGAGAAAACACCTCATTTGTAAAAAAAATAAATAAAAATAAACAAAAATAAAAAGATAGAATCCTGCGATGGCCTGGCGAGCTGTCCACGGTGTACCCCGCCCTCACCCAGAGTCGGCTGAGATGGGCGCCAGCCTCCCCGCGAACCTAATTAGGAATAAGCGGTTCAGAAAATGAATGAATGAATGAAAAAGATAGAATATCTCATTATAGCTGTTTTGTTTTTTTCCACAGAGCTTTAATCAATCCAATCCATACTGACACAACTATCAAAATTAATATTAAAACATATTTATCTAAAGCAGCAAAACTTTGTTGGCAGCGTAGTGAGATGTGTCTGATTCATCCGAAACATCAGTGCAAATAATCATATGACAACATACACATAATCGCTAACCATGACCTTAGATTATCTCTTAAATTTTCTATTCTCTTCTCAGGCTATGTAAAGATTAATGATTGCACACTTAATTCAACAGATGATGGAACAGGACAGAAAAAGAGAGATGGATGCAAAAGTATTAACAAGCTTGCACTGTAAATGTGAGGTCCCGCCAAAGGCTTTAGTCATGTCTGTCTGTTTAATCTGCTCTCTCCTCTCCCGTGTGTGTCTTTTGATTACAGGCTCCGCCCTGATTGGCTTACCTGTTCTTCATCCCCACCGGAGGATAAAAGGGGGGCACTTGATCCTGATCTTCTCGTCTCTGTCCTGCATTTGGGTCTATCTGTTCATAGTATCGCCGTAACAGTAAAAGAGCAGCGTTTCCCATCATGCCACAATATTTTCATAGTTGAAAACTAGCTGCTTATTTATGTATTTGTTTCTTTGTTGTGTGTGGGTGTGTGTGTGTGTGTTTTCTTCTTTAAAGCCAAGTACTCCGGCACATCTGTGTTAGACACCATACATTAATAAACAATTTTCATGCAAGAAAACCGGTCATTTGTTTGTTTGTTTACACAATTAATTATTATTCATTTACAGTTCTGCTTGAAAATCTGTGAACCCCTAAGAAATTTGTACATTTCTGCATAAATTAACCTAAAAGATCATTAGATTTTTACACAAGTCCTGAAAGTAGATAAAGAGAACACAATTAAATAAACGAGATACAAATATTTTAATTAGTTATTTATTTACTGAGGGAAATGATCCAATACTACACTCTGGGTGAAGGCGGGGTACACCCTGGAGAGCTCACCAGTCCATCGTAGAGCAAACACACATACAACCATTCACACTCAGTTCTACGAGCGATTTGGAACAGTCAATTGAATACAAGTGGAGCTTGTACCGATCCGTCGTGGTGAAGAGGGAGCTGAGCCAGAAGTCAAAGCTCTCAATTTACCAGTCGATTTACGTTCCTACCCTCACCTATGGTCACGAGCTAATGACCGTAAGAACAAGATCGCGAATACAAGCGGCTGAAGTGAGCTTCCTTTGCAGGGTGGCGGGGCTCTCCCTCCGAGATTGGGTGAGAAGTTCTGTCATCCAGGAGGAGCTCGGAGTAGAACCACTCTTACTCCGCATTGGGATGACCCAGTTGAGGTGGCTCGGGCATCTGATTAGAATGCCTCCCGAAAGCCTCCCTAGTGTGGTGTTTCGGGCATATCTAACCAGGAAGAGACCCCATGGTCGACCCAAAACATGCTGGAAGGACTATGTCTCTCGACTGGTATGGGAACGCCTTGGTGTCCAAGAATCCATGAATGAATGAATGGAATTATGCATGTGTTCCAAAATAATAAGTCTAGCAACCGACAAATAGGTATCAGCTTTCCAAGTTATTTAAAGACACAAGATGACCAAACAGATCACATCATATCAGTTGTGGCAGTTTTCTTCCTTGGAGCCCAGTGGTGTGGTGTCCATCATTGCCTCGTATCTGATCCTGCCAAATGGACTGGATCCTTGATTTCCCACATGAAGCTTCTGATTGACTGATTGATTGACTGAAGCTTCCACATAAACGTGACAGCATCTGATTCACTTCACACAGTTTTCCCACAAAGTAAATATGAAGTGACTCTTTGTGGATATGGAAACAGTGTCCTGAATTTATTTATATTTCATACATATCCCTGCATTCACAAATACAAAGCCACAAGCACAATGTAAGGATGAAAAATATGTGTATAACAGCCATTTAGAGGAAATATAAGGGAAAGGTTAGGATGCACAATGGCCCCCTGAGGTCACCGCCATCCATCCTGAAAGCTCCAGTCAGATTCCAGCTCTCTTCCAAGCATATGAAAAATGAGGCCTGAAATCATTGCAGTTGCCTTAGGGATTGTTAACACAAGACAATATAGCTGAATTTCTATTAAGCAGTAGATCAGAAGTGGTCTGGGTGTGTTTTAGACTGATTAGTTTAGAAAGAGCCAAGCTTAAATGGCTCAATTCTTGTAAGATTGGAAGAAAAAAATAATAACAGTAGAAATAATAACAAAGAAAAAGCATTTTAATATTAACCTGCGATTTGTCTTGAAGCCAAAATTACAATTACAGCTACTCTCGTAGAAAATTAATCAACACCTTCTGACAAATGGTAATAGAGAATTCAATAGTATTGTTATACTGTGTTAGTAAAGTATATTGCTTTCATGGTTAGCACGTACACCACACAGCAAGAAGGTCCTGAGTTTGAGTCCTGGGCTTGGTCAGGTCATTTCTGTGTGGAGTTTGCATGTCCTCCCTGTGCTTGCATGGGTTTAAATGAATGGTTTTTAGCTCTTTTCCTTCTAGGTTTTACAATCCTTTTTTACAATCCCTTTGTGATTTAACACTACAGCAATTACAGTGGCATCTCGCAAGACGAGTGTCCCTTTATACGAGGAACTTGCTTAACGAGGGATGCTTATGGATATTTTCTGCACTGAAAGACGAGGAATGTCTCATAACACAGGAGGATGCCCCACGCTTGAGTCAGCCAAACAAAGAATCATTCGTTGTTCACATGATCATGCAGCACTGCATCATCATCACAGTGGCTGTGGAATGCTGGGAGAGTTAAATAGCATCTGTTTCTCATTGCGTCTCTTGCAAGTTTATTGTCAACTTTGTGCTTCTTGGTGATTATTACTAAATTGAAAACTGTGAAGGTGACTAAAAAGGATACTGGAAAAAAGGACAGTAGTGAAAAGAAACTGTCGAGCTGAAGAGATTATCTATGTGCTTTGCTACCATATGCTAGTGATGCCAGCACAAGTGCGCCCTCACCTAAAAGTCTGGTCATTGTCAGGGAAGGAGATTCTCCTTCCAACAAGTAAAGCCAAGCTACCCCCCCCCCCCCCCCCCCCCCCCCCCCCCCCCCCCCCCCCCCCCCCCCCCCCCCCCCCCCCCCGCTTCTCCTCAGATCAGTCATGCCAGACTCATCGCATTTTCAAGGTAAAGTGCAGGCTTATTTTTCCTTTTTATGCATTTTATTAATACATTTTTGTTTGTGTTTACTTTTCTTAAACATTATTATTATCATTTATGAGTTAAACAACCTTTAAACTGCCATATATAGTCATATTTGGGCGGTATTTGTGAGGGTTGGAACACATTAATGGGTTTTCCATTATTTCGTATGGGAAAATTCGCATTGCGGAATGAGCATTTTGCTGTACGAGCTGGGTCCCGGAATGAATTAAACTCGACTTAGGGCGAAGGCAGGGTACACCCTGAACAGCTCACGAGACAAATGCAGGGCAATAAACAAAACGATTCACACTAACAGCTAGGGGCAATTTGGAAAAGACAATTAGCCTAATGTGGATCTCCTGCTATGAGGCGGACATGCTAACCACTACACCGCCATGCCGCATTGCACATAATCTGCATGGGTAATATTCATAACATCTTTACTGTATTTCACACCCACATTATCAATCAATTCTGATGAAATGCTATGGATATGTTAATAAAAATATATTATCCTTGGTGTAGATCAAATTTAGGGTGCATTTCATAATTACCCGACACAACAGACACAACAGTGAATATAGTCTTTCAGCAAAGAAGAATAAGCTGCAGCCTTGGTTATACATACATACATACATACATACACACACACACACACACACACACACACACACACACACACACACACACACACACACATACACGTGTGTGTGTGTGTGTGTGTGTTTAAATATTACATTACATCTTTACATATTAATTGCTGACTGCAGAAGAAATCTTCCATATACGCTTGGCACATTTATTAAGTTAAAAGCCAACTTACTGTATAGGCTAATAATTACTTGAGGTAAAACTCTGACTCAGTAGCTTTTATGGAGGGAATTTTTGCATAATTTATGCAGGCACTGGTAAAGAGAATAGAATTACAGCATTCAGTGTTAAAGTCATAGTGAAACACAAATTAGCTAAATGTTCTGTGATTTTAATTTGGCTCCATAATATTCAGCCATTGCTCAACCTTAGTGTTCATTGTCTTTATAACGCGTAAGTGGAGTAGTGTGGACCAAAGGTAAGCTCTTATGGTAAATTAAAATGCACAAGAAGCATAAGCTCAATCCGTCTTCACTATTATTTCTTATATCAATACTGAGAGGTGAGAGAAGTAAAACACACTTTACATTCTATACATATTTACACAGGGGATCACAGAGGTCTGCTTATTTTATCTGCCACATTGAGTCACACTGAGATATAGTTTTAGTCAACTTGCCTCAGCATAAACATAACCATGTATTCTCACCTCTCTCCTTTTCACCTGTAGCTTATTATAAATGAACTTGTATATAAAAACATATTTAAATAAGGTTTAATGTTTGCTATATATATCAAATTATTTACTGTTAACAAATTTCTTAGGAAAGATTATTTGTGATTTTAGAAGCATCATCAACTGTAATATGAAAAATACATTAAATACAGTAAAGAACCAAGGCTGGGGCTTATTCGTCTTTGCTGAAAGACTTTATTCATGCAGCCAATCAGTGACAATTGTATCAGGTAATTATGAAATGCACCCTAAATTTGATCTCCACCAAGGATGATATTTTTAATAACATATCCATAGCATTTCATCAGCAGTGATTAAAAATGTGGGTGTGAAATACAGTAAAGATGTGTGGTGGTTAGCACATCCGCCTCAGGGCAACAAGATTCCCGAAATCAGCGAGGGTATTTCTGTCTGGAGTTTGCATGTTCTCCATGTGCTTGCTTGGGTTTCCTTCGGGTACTCCGGTTTCCTCACACAGTCCAAAAAAAATAATGCACATTAGGCTAAATGGCTGTTCCAGATTTCCCCTAAGTGTGAGTGTGAATGGTTGTGTGTGTTTGCCCTTCAGTGATCTGGTAAGCTGTTCATGGTGTACCCCACCTGTGCCCAGTAAAAATTATGTTTGTATCATAAATGTTTTAATAAATTATAACATTCAGATGAATTTTTTATGATACCCAATGAAAAGAAATGAAGACAGGCATTTAGTAATGAAACAGTAAATGGAAAATGGACTAGTAGAGGAGCTTAATTAAAGTGATTGAGCTGGGTTTATAAAAGACATGATTTTATTTTAAATAAACTAAATGCATATTCAGCGACAGGGCAGATGTCCAAAGCATATGAGAGCTGAGGGAGTATTGACTTTATAAAAAGCCTAGTCATGCACAGCATTCAATCTTCTGGATAAAGCATATTTTATGCATAACCAAAAATCAGGGGCTAAAGGTCAGTAGAACCCTAATCATAACACTAGCACATACTGAGGCACAACTAAGAAAAGAACAAAAGACCCTTGTACAAAATCACCACTCATAGTTTAAGGGCTTATTGGAGTGTTAAGATATGCATGTTTGTAATACCCTTCTGAGATGTTCTTCTTTTGAATTCCAGTGTCATATGAAATTATAATACTGTATAACGACTCATTAAAATCCACACAATCCTCATTTCCATGCTTGTAAGGTGAATTTGAATATGAAGTGTTCCTGAGGATGCAGCATCAAGCAGCAACCACTGGGTGGTGATGAAGCTTCCTGCTGCACTGGAGGAAAGATGCCCAGGGAGACAATACCACTCGCTGGCCAAGCTTTGTCCTTGGGAATAAACAGGTGATGTGTTGCCAGAGGCAAAGAATGGCCAGGGAAAACTCCTGAGTGTTGGGCTCATTCGAGGAGATTGATGGCCCATGCCACAGATGCTTTATTACAACTTGCATCCATTTTATTACTTCCCTCATCTCATTCCGGACAACACACATATATTTTGTGCCTCTAAGTGTCTCTAATTTTCCCTTCCATCTTAAATTGTTTTTGGGAGTAAAGTAATCTTAGAATAATAATAAAAAAAAAGCAAGGCGGGTGTCAAGCTCATAAAAGAGGGATATTTGATGGCTAGAGAATGATTGAGGTCTAGCTGACCTTGTTGATGTGCATTACACAATGGTTGTGTACCACTTACTTACAGGGTGCTGTGATTGAACATTTGCAAGGCATTTACTGTAGATCTTTTTTCAATGGCACAAATATGTATGTTTCCATCAGGAGCCATGTATTACCTTATTATAAGGCAACATAAATTTGAAAATTTACAAGTTTAATTTTGGTGTCTAAGCTAAAGATTATGACTACATGAAATTCTTTTAGTGAGTCCTTTAGATAAAGATACAAAAGAAGTTTTTCTCTTGGCTGTAATCTAGAATTTTTACTGCCATTTTATCAATGCAACAAATCTTAGCTCCATAATGTGCTCAGTATTAAGTGTATGATTGTGCAGTGCTCTCTTGTCTGACCATTGAAGATAACAAGAAAAATCATAAAAGGAGCAAAATTACTGCAGTTCACTGAAGTTGAAAATGACTGAGATAAGGTGTTGATAAAATGGTTCAGATCCCGTCTACTGTAAAGTACTGTAGTGGCTTTCAAATCAGCCTAAGGTGGGCATACTGTCTTGACAGATGGCCCAGAAATAATGTAAAATGGCTTGGAAAACATTTGAAGCTGTCAGTCTCTGAAGGCAAATTGCAGCTGAAATCTAAAGTAAATGCTCAGCCCTGGATAAAGTAATCATTATCGCATTCGGGTAGAAAAGTGGAAAACCTGACCCCACGAAGTAGTGACACTGTTGCATGGTATAACATTGCCAAATTTCATTTAGTTTCCGGTTCACAATTCAAAAATCAGCTACTGTCCACAAGAACAACTTTGCCAAGTTTCATGGGATTGTAATTATTATGCTAGTAATGGTAGAACTTTTAGAGCCAACTGTCTATATCAACAGCAACAACAAAAAGAAGGTGACAAAGAGAAGGTGACACTGGACACCTCTGTTATGAAAATGTCCAGCTTGCAAAATGACCTATAATAATTGTACTATCCCTCCCCTCAAAATGTATCTTAAGACTTTATTAAACTGTAAGTTTTAGATCCACATATCAGCAAAATTGGAACCAAAATTCAAAACGAGCTAATAGGAAACATTATTTACAGGCTTTGTTTCAAACAGATGGCTTCATAGCCAGAGAGCTTCACAACATGTCCTGATTGCCATAAACTATTGCTATAACCAAGCATAAATTACTATGAGCGCTATAAAGCACTCTTATTAGCTTTGATAAATTAGTCCACCCGGCATCAATGAAACCTTCACTCAACATCGGTGCCTCAGGGCCTGTAGCACCAATATTAACTTTACAGAATATCAGTCAATCATATACTCAGACACATACACACACAAGTACTCATAAACCATTTAGAACAGGCAACTTCCTGTCATTTTCCTCCTTCGAGATTCAAATTGATCACCAATGGGATAGCAGGTGTCTGTGTGCAATCAGCACCAATCATTTTCAACCCAGCTTATGGTGTTATTGCAATAAATGCTTTCCTCTGTCAAAGTAGTTTTCATTACAAGTCAAGTCACTTTTATTTATATAGCACATTCATAAACAACAGCAGTTGATCAGAGTTCAGATAAAATGACAAAAAGTGAGTATCTAAAATCAAAACAGAAGCTAAAGTAAGAATAAAATCTAAATGAGGAAAAAGTGATATGATACATTAACATACCAAATATCAAACAAACCCTCTAAAATAAGGTAAAATAAATTAGGGAAGGGTAGAGAGAAAGGACCATGGGGCACTGTCAGACTGAACTAAAAACACAAGTAAACTGATAGGTTTTAACATTATATTTAATACTGACAATTGTTTAATATGACTTTGTTTGAGGATAAGGTGGTTCAAAAGGTTGGAGGCAATGTTTGAGAAAGGCACATCACTTTTAGTTTTAAGACAAGAATGGGGAACCATGAGGAGGTGCTGTGAAGGTGATCTGATTTATTTTAATTCAAAATGAAACCAAGATAAATAATTAAAGATCTTTTTCAACCTTCAATGTGACCTGTAATCCACATAATTTCATTCATTCATTCATTTTCTAAGATGCCTAATCCTAATTGGGGCGCTGGGAGGCTGGCGCCAGTCTCAGCTGACTCTTGGCCAATCAGCTTAACGTGCATGTTTTTCGACTGCAGGAAGAAACCGGAGTACTTGGAGGAAACCCCCGCAAGCACGGGAAGAACACACTCTCCGACACAACCCATGAAATTTTTGGTAAAATACTGTCAATTTTGGCTGCCAAGGAAATACCGTATATTTAACGGTGGCCGTAAATAAAAATTACGGTAATTCACATTAATTTATACATTCCAACATATTCTTAAGAAATTACAGGCACCGTATTTTTTACGGTAATATACCATAATTTTTATATACCAATGTATTCCTGAGAAATTACAGGCACCGTATTTCTTACGGTAATATACCTTAATTTTATTACATACAGACACACACTTTCACATATTCATACACATGGGTCTCCTAAGATTTGTGATAATGACAATAACTACAATTTAAATGACTGAATTTTGGTTGGGGTGTATTTGTTACGGTAACAACCCAGAATTAATGTAGGAACTCGAAAGCAAACCCAGATGAGACAAAACGGTTAAATATTTCTATTGAGTGTGGAGGTGGCTTGCCGGACTGAATCTGGTCCCCGAATCTACCACTAGCGCCATCATTCCATTTAGCAAGCCTGGTTGGCTTGCCAGTATGACGTCAGCCATTCGTTGAGTGAGGTCAAACAGCTGAGCAGGTGTTTACATTATAATACCGTAATTCAGCAAAACTTACACCGTATTTCTCAAATACGGTGACACCGTTATCAAAATACAGTACTTTACCATCATTTTTAGAGTAATGTCTGAGAGTGTATGCAAACACCACACAAAAACGACCACACCCAGGAATTGCTGTGCTGTGCCACTGTGAGGTGGATGTGCTAACCACCGCACCACCTTCCCACCCATATAATTTCACTGAGAAAAAAATCATTGAGGGGAAAATAAAAATAAAATAATGAGGTTGTATAAGTGAGCAAAGCCTCTTGTAATTGGGGATGTGGCTCTGTTCATAATCATCTAATCACATTCAAAGTCATATTAAATGCTAGTCAGGACACACCTGGCATCAAGTGATTCAAAGTAACATCAAGTTATCACATTTACCTCACAACAAGAATGTCCTGGGTTCAAGTCTGACACTAAGGTTGAAAAAAAAGTACCTTGGGTGAAGCATGGTGGTGGCAGCATCATGCTTTGTGGCTGTTTTTCTTCAGCTGTAATAGGAGCTATATTCAGGATGGAAATAATTATGAACAATTTTAAATACCAGATAATTTTGGCATAAATATCTCCAGGCATCTTGGCAGCATGTCAAATCAACAAAGTAACGGTTTCACCAGAAGTAGATTTAAGACCTGAATCCAGTTAAAAATGTATGGGGTGACCTGAAGATGTCCTCACAATCTAGCAGATTTATAGTGCTTTTAAGGAAGAGTGGGCAAATATTGCCAAGGGCAACGAAATGGGGGTGAATATTTATTCTAGGTTATTGTTATTTTTTTCTTCTAAATGATTTGTTTGTTTTGTACAGTTTAATTGTACAGGGTACATCTCACATTAAGGGTGGAAAAAATTCTGAAAGTATTTATCTTGTGTTCATTTTTACATCACAAAAACTCATGCCATATTAACAGGGGTGTGTAGAGTTTTTAAATCCACTGTATAGAAAAATGAGGTCTTTTTTAAGCACATTTAACCTGTCTAAATATATAAATAAATAAGAATCTTTAATCTCTCAGCCTTTTCTTCCAGCTTTTCTCCTGGTTTTTATCCAGCTATTATTCATTACTTCCTCCTGGGTCTGATTAATGAATGTAGTTTTCTTGGTAAGAAAGAAAATGAATTGAAAAGAGGGCAGGGGTTTTGTTTCCATAGACTCTCTTGATGTTAGTCTTGGACCCGTCCCATTGCTAATTGTTGCTTTTTTTGCACCCACACGTCAAATCCAAGTCATTTCATAGTCCATTTCAGCTTCAGTATTTAAATTCATGAGTAAAATTCATTTACAGAACAAGTACTTGCCATTGACGCTTCATATAGCATGAAAATGAATTCATTAGTAATCTTGCATTGCCAAGTGCTACTATCTGTGCTCTCATTAGTATTTACAGAAAGAAGGAGAACACAGGTATATTTACATTAAGACATTTTGGAAATGCTTTTCAGCTGCAATCAATTTATTTTGTTTAGTGCTTTTATCAATGGAAATTGTAACAAAGCTGTTTTAGAAAAGACAAATTCAAAGGGAAGAGTGACAAGGAAAACCTTCCTCAGATGACATGAGGAATAACGTTGAATGTATCCAGGCATAAAGTATATCGCTATATATATATAATAGCATACTATAGAATCAAGCAGGCTTGTTAGAAGCACAATGAGGATGAGCTTCATTTTATTAGAATTTTGACTTTCATTCTTTGGTCCTGCAATGGACTGCCGAGCTGTTCATGGTGTACCCCACCTTTCACTCTGAGTGAGCTGGGATTGGCTAAGATCTTCCAAGAGACAGAGAAAGAAAGCATTACAGAAAATGAATTAAATTTAATTCTATAGTATTAAAGCATCACAGTGTTAAGACTATTCAGTGATCGAGTGTAAACTGTTGACATTTGTAGCCAAAAGACTATCCAAGTAAGAATATCCACAGCTACTGCAGTTGTAATACATATAATTGTGGGTCAAATTTATTTATTCACCTACTGATTTTACAATGGGCAGCACAATCGTGTTGTGGTTAGCATGTCCGCCTTACAGGAAGAAGGTACTGGGATCGAGTCCCAGGCTTGGTGAGGGCATTTCTTCAACATTCAGACTCATTCACTCATTTGCCAAACCGCTTAATCCTACTACTGAAGTGTCATGGGAAAGCCAGTGCATAT
>JAOUQZ010027143.1:0-14645 GCA_028564935.1 Neosilurus hyrtlii
TCTCTCTCTCTCTCTCTCTCTCTCTCTCTCTCTCTCTCTCTCTCTCTCTCTCTCACACACACACACACACACACACCGAACACACACAGACACACACACACCTACCCACCCACTCACCCACACACACAGACACACACACATCTGTCTTGCTGTATATAAATGCTGGTAGAATGAAAAATTATTTGATATTCTGAGCTTGTCCTGAGTGTTGGTGTCTTGTCTGTTGGCTCAATCTCCAGTCTGGATCTGTGCATAAGGGACTTTCACCCACTGGGGTTGGACTGAACCGGTAAGCTAGAATTGATAAACAATCAATTCCTACACCAAGTGAAGCATTGCACCCAATACCTCTGCATTTCATTTATTCATAATACACACATTTCCTGAATTGATTAGATTTTGATTCACAAGGTCCTGATTCAATTTCCAATTTGATTCAATATCGATTCATTGAGGGATATTTCAGCTACAGTACCTGTTTTGCTTGAATATGAAACGGAGCCTTAGAGAACTAACTGCAGAAATTATATTTTCAGTTGAATTATTATTAAGAAACCTTTTAACTAGGCACAATATTTAAATTAATAAAGTTCACACTAAAAAGTGACCCCAAACTTGTTTTCTGAAAATACTTTTTATTGACCGACACATTTGATCAATCAACATAATAAAGTGCAACATAGACTTAACAGTCAGTAGAGTAACCAGATACAATATAAGTGCTTTCTTTAGTGGAGATGATGGGTATACACATCATGTACATTAGCATCTGTGCAGTGTGTATGCTTTGTAGTGATCACTCAACAAAATTGGAAAAACGGTCTGGTCCCAGAGGGAGACAAAAACCCTATAAGTCATGTCAAGTGTGGATGATGCCTCGTGAAATGACTGCGGATATTTGTGGTATTCCTGCAACATTTAACTTCCATGTTGCACATCTTGCAGACCGCCCTGCTTTTGTCCAACTCATCTCTGCCCTCATCCATTTTAAATCCAAAATGCAGCCACACATCTGCTTTCAATTTTGAGGGTGTCTTCAGAGCAGCACCAGGTTCCGCCATGTTTGTTATGAAGAACCAGCCTTGTACAATGCCAAATCTTGTTGCACATATAATTAATATAATTGATATTATAGTTGTACATAAAGAGTCACAGTTATTTTTTCATATGCAAATAAAATCATCATCGATCCTTGATCATTTTACCTTGAGACACTTTGTCATATTAACGATTGAAAAAAAAGTAGTATCATGGATTGTTTAATGGTATGATTAGGGAACCCAAACACCACAACCCAGTGCATCTAAAAGAAGAATAAAAACAAACAATAACAGTACATTATATCTGTGCAACACCATCAAAAAATAAATATGACTACATGAGCAAGTGAGTGCTGATTAATTAAAGTCTAAAGATACCTACAATAAAAAGAGTTTCAGAACAGTCCAGTGGGTGTGGCTAACAATAATTTGTGAAGGTGAGATGGATGTCACTGAGTAGGACTGTTCAATTCAGCAACATCCACCAAGCCTGAGGGAAAGAACTGTTGTAGTATGTACTATGGGAACGTACGAAGTGAACTAAAATGGGTTAGGTGAGCTCTGTCCGCTCCAAGGAGAGCTAAAGACTCCGTAGCTAATGTTGTGTTTTTAACACCCCTTCAGAGTTTTAGTGTATACCTCACAGAATCAATCATTACAAAAAATATCCACTCTGGGTGATGTTTGTTAAACCTCAGATGGTGGACCAATCTGATCGTGCCATTTCTGGGCAGTATGTACTAATCTTGGCCGACTCTGGGCGAGGGCAGAGTATACCCTGGACATTACAGGCCATCACAGGGCCTATTAAATTATATTTAAATAAAATCCAAGATTCCTATATAAAATGATAGATCAGAGACCATTAGTCCCCCAAACTTCAACTCCGTCCAAATCCGTCTGAATGCACATCATGCCTACTTTCCGCTTATAATTCAAAGCTTGGTGTTTACAGGTGTACATCAGGAGGAATACTCTGGGCAAGCATTTTCTATGTTGGAGAAATGGATGAAAACATATAATCAACTGATAGCCATGGCATGACCAATCAGAATTAGGTATTAAAATGAGTTGTAGAATAAAAGAGGAATAAAAAGGTCTTTTATTCTTTGGTAGCAAAACAGTTCTACCCTGTTGTTGATTATTTTACTATAACAGCAACAAACATTCTTTCTCACATTTGACTTTAGCTTCAAATCACATATCTTTTAGCAGCAGTGAGATATTTCCCTGAGAACTGATCTGGGAACAGGGACGTCCTTTCTTTAATTTGACAGAGTTTGTTTTGTTGTCTTTATAGCAGTGAATGATGTCATTATAATGGGAGGTACAGGGCAGCACACTGTCAGATGTAGGTCACTGCGACGTCTATTTAAATTAGACACTTTGATCCAAATTCCAGTTTAGCCTACACTCGCTCAAAATTCTGAATGAACAGATTCCTGAGGGCTGCACAAAACAACCTGACAACAAATGAAATGAATCCAAAATCAATTTAAAACGAGATCAAAATGATTTGATAACGTCTCACAAACAAACCAGAGTGGATGCTAAACGTATGGTAGCAAATGTTTTAACAGATGGCTAACAAGCTCACCGTATGATCCATGAATTTAAGCCAATCATGTAACGTGCATGCGGCTATAAAACACCCGTGCACTGACTCAACAAATTTTCTTCCCAGTCACAGTCTGAGAGTTGATATTGACTATAAATGCCAAAGTTCAAGAAGGGCAAGAAGCAGACACCCCAAAGAATGTAAAAAAAAAAAAAATCTGTATACTGGCATACGTTGGCCCAGTTCTTTACAGGGTGAAGGGTGCTGTGCTAATCTAAATCTAAACGAAGAATGTGAATAATGATTAAAATAACTCTGAAATTTGGAATGCAGAAGTGCATACTATGTCACAAACACACCAAGCCCATTCCATGAAAATTTAATTTAAATTAAATATAAATCTGACAGATATACTAACCCCATTTCCAGGAAATTTGGGATCCTTGACACCTACCCTCATTGTTTACGATGGCCATTTCGGTTCTTTTCAGGGTCCGACATTTTGTTCCAATGTTCCGTCTTCAAGGCCAGCCGAGCAATACTCATACAGAGTGGAATGACTAAAAAAAAAATTTAAAAAAATATATCTTTCACTTACTTTAGTGAATAAACTACTCATACAGTAGTCACATAAATCATCCAATAATCAAATAGTGCAGTAAATCATACAATTGCCCTTCTACAGGTATATTCATTAACAGTTTAAATATATATTTCATCATGACGCAAGAGTTTCAAATCCATTTTCAGGTGTTTATTTAAGCCTTTAGGAAAAGAAAAGCATACAATCAATCACACAGAAGAAATTTTTCCAAGAACAAAACCTCAGACCCTGAACCAGATCTGCAGCTTATATAGTGCCCATTCCACTCTGATTGGTCCATCATCCTCTAGCCCTAGACTCTAATTGGTCCCCCATGACATCATGTCTTAACCTGATCATGCTCTGATTGGTCCCTCAAGTTCCTCTTCATGCCCAAAACTGATTCCTAGACCCTGAGTGGACCATCAAGACCCCTCCTTTTATACCTTCAAGTTCACCATCTTTTCGGTTCACTACCAGTAATTTCTGGTATTACACTAGCTGAGAAATTACATCATATGTCAAGTTGAACTGAAGGGTGTGAACTCGACGGCCCCTATCACTTAGGCATTTGTTACAATGTTCCGTGTTCAAAGACAGCCAAGCAATATTCAAGCAGAGTGGAGTGGATCGAAAACAATAAAATAATCTTACACTTACTTCAGTGAATAAACTTCAATTGCTTAAATCATCAAATAATCAAACAGCACAGTAAAAGTTAAATATATATTTCATTAGAGATGACTTCAGTGGACAGTTCTCCATTTCAGAAGTACAAATGTCTTTAAATAAAGGAAATATGAGCAATCATTCCAAATAAGTTACAATTTCTGTTGATGCTGTTAATAATCAATAATTAATTTGAGTATGTGATAGGGAAGTCCAGCAATTTGCATAAGATTTATGGAGGACCAAATATGACATATATGACATTATGGCATATGAAGGCCATAGGCCTTCCTCAGTTCATGGATCCAAAACCACACAGTTCCCCCAATGGCGCCTGATACCCCGATGTCCTCCAATTCACTGCATTAAAAATAAATAAATAAATCACAACTTTTTTGGAATTGGTGCTAGCATGTAATCTGAACCTCAGTTCAATAATTTCTTGTTCATTTCAAAAGTCATTCTATATTAAACCCAGGTAGAAACTTAGTGAACCTGTTTCTTTAAAAAAAAATTGTAATTTAGTTTTTAACACAATAATAATTCACATGTAATCTTGTTACCAATGTTTAAGCACATCCAGCACACATGTATCATTTTTCTCTCTTGTCAGTTTTCTTTATTTGTGTCCTTATCTAAATTTCTGAGATTTGAAAATAATGCTTAAATAGTGGCACAGAAATAGCTGTTCAGTCCACAATAATAAAGATTAAGTTTCTGCTCACCTCCGCTGGTAAGTCGTATTAACCAAAACAGCATAAAAGTCCAAATCACCTGCTTCATGATGTGTATTGAAGTACTTCTTAATTTGACAATCAGGTGTTGTTTTCTTCAGAATGATTAAAGGTGTTAGACTGGTTCCACAGAAATACATCCATTGGGTTGTGGGGGCAGCAGCAATAATAAATTATTTGGTCAATTTGTATATATTAATCATTCTTTGTACTTTGTTTTGCTAAATTCAAGGCACTAAATAAATAGATATATATTTAATTTAAACTGGTTTTATTTATTTATTTATATTAATAATGGCTTAAACTATGTTCGATTTTTCTTTGGTGATATAGGTTTAAACTACTTTAGACGTGTTGTGGTTAGAATGGTTTTGCAAGACATTCTCAGCATATAAAACCTTTAATACAGTGCTATATATGTGACATTCTGTCCCTCACTATATCGGCCTCCTTCGATCATAGAGGATCATGGGTTACATCCTTGTCTCATTTTTTTCTTAGTTGGAGCATCGTCTTCTGTGGCTATAGAGACTGCACTGTCCCCTTCATGTTGGAGTGGAAGGATTCAATCAAGCTCTGCATTTTTGGTGGGCAGCCAATCTTTGGAAGCATCTTGGAGAGTCCATCTCTGCTGACAAGGTCAAATGCTTTGGTGAGGTCAATGAAGGCGACATACAGGGGCATCTGTTGTTCTCTAAACTTCTCCTGGAGTTGACAGAGGGAGAGCACCATGTCAATAGTTGACCTTTTAGCATGGAAGCCGCACTGTGACTCTGGATAGACTCATTCTGCCACATTCTATTACAGTCCGCACTGTGGTAAGAGCATGTGTGAAGGACGTTCTTAATGGCAGCACGGCAAACTAGAATAAGATCCAGTTGATTCCAGTGTTTCGAGCTCAGGTACATAAAGGAGACCTTATGCTGAGGCTTTGTGCAGAAAAAAAGAGTTGGTGATGCACAGATCATGAAAGGTGCATAGCTCCAGTAGACACTGTCCATTATCATTCATTTTGCCTACTTCAAAGTGACCAAGGCAAGTGGGCCATGAGTCATGGTCTGCACCCACTCTGACATTGAAGTTGCCCAAGAGAACAAGTTGTTCCTTGTTGGGGGTGTTTCTGATAACGGATGCGAGATTCTCATAAAACTTGTCCTTTGTTTTCTGGAGAGGCAGACAGTGTCGGGGCATACACACTAACAAGGGTGGCAGGGCCTGCAGTGGTGTTGAGACGGAGGGTCATGAGGTGAGCGGAGCTTTTGCTGTAGAATTGGCAATAGAATGTGTGGTCCTTCTCTTTCAAGGTGCCTGAGTCTGCAAGCGGCATTTCCTGGAGGGTGGTGATGTCCACATTTAGTCTCTTCAGCTTGTTATTAATGACTGCTAGATTCACTGATGTCTTGCAGGTTTTCAGAAAGGCCGGTCAACATTGTCTGGACATTCCAACTTCCCAGTTTTAGGACTGGGATCATTCTTGAATGATTTCTTTTGTTGTTGTTTGGTGCAGTGTTTGCGTTCTGCTGTTCAGATGATTCCTAATCCCCATGCACCCAATGAAGATAGCAGACTGTGGCTGGACAGCACCTTACTGACTGGGGGCTGCCCATCTTGATGCGGACGGAGGCTGTCCAGTGAGACCCCTAAGGACTCTCCCCCCATTGGAGCAACCCCTGGCGCAATGCTCTATGCCAATTGAACGACGACTTATAACCGGTATCTGTTGCTCCCCGTGTTGTGTCCATGCCAAAGAAGCTGGAGTGTCCTCTCCAGAATGTAGGTGATGGTTGTAGGAATGATAATGAATGGTGGATGATATTGGATGTAAGCCTGGGCGATGTTGTATGGAGGGCAGGCTGTTGCCCATGGAGCATGCCCCCCTGTCTCTGGTTGATCCAAAGGAACAGCATGGCCATTACAGTTTGACACCAGGTGACATGTGTGGGACAAGCTGAGTAGGACCCAAATGCAGGACAAGAGAGGCAGCGTTGGGGTGAAAAAACTGAGGTCTTTTATTAAAGCTCCAGAGCAAACAAAAATACAAAGAAAAAGCAGAAGGAGGTTCAATACTACTGGAAGGCTGGATACTTTGCTAATGCTGAGCAGGCAGAACAGGTAATCCACAAGAATCCAGAGCTGGTGCAGTCAGAACCACAGGTAGCGACAATGTCAACAAACCAACCGTGGGAAGAGTTTTGCTGGAGTAGAAGTAGGGTTTTTAATTAACAGGTGTGTGGAGATAATTGGAAGCAGGGGAGGAGGCAAGGCCACGCCCGATGCCTAGAGAAGCACATAGAAGAAAAAACAGGAAAACAAACACACTAGCTCCCCTAGTGGTGAGATAAGCGAGCTCATGACACCAGGGCTGTTGCAGGAGTTGCCAGAAAGAGGTTGAGTACAACGTCAAACTGACTTAGGGACTTCAGCTCCGCATTTTTACTCGAGGTTTACTCCTGAAGCCTTTTCCATGATTGGATATGCTCAGTTTTTTTGCATGCTTGTCACACTAAAAATGTTTCAGATCAGCAAACAAATTTAAATATTAGTCAAAGACAACAAAAGTAAACACAAAATGCAGTTTTTAACTGAAGGTTTTTATTATTAATAGAGAAAAATTCAAACCTAAAAGGCCCTGTGTGAAAAAGTGATTAGCCCTAAACCTAATAACTGGTTGGGCCACCCTTAGCAATCAAGCGTTTGCGATAACTTGCAGTGAGTCTTTTAAAGCGCTGTGGAGGAATTTTTGCCCACTCATCTTTGCAGAATTGTTATAATTCAGCCACATTGGAGGGTTTTCGAGCATGAACCGCCTTTATAAGGTCATGCCACAGCATCTCAATAGGATTCAGGTCAGGACTTTGACTAGGCCACTCCAAAGTCTTCATTTTGTTTTTTTTAGCCATTCAGAGGTGGGCTTGCTGGTGTGTTTTGGATCATTGTCCTGCTACAGAATCCAAGTTCGTTTTAGCTTGAGGTCACAAACAGATGGCCGGACATTCTTGGTTAACAGCAGAATTCATCGTTTCATTTATCACAACAAGTCTTCCAGGTCCTGAATATATATATATATATATATATATATATATATATATATAAAATAGTATAAAATAGTAGTTAATGACTTCATACAGCTTAAAAATGTTTTTTAAGAGGCAAGACAGTAAAATATTACATAATTACAAAAAGATCTGTCTTGACCACTTTTCTTAGTACCATGCTTATGGTACTATGTTGTTATTATGTATTTATTTATTTATTCATTTGTCTTTTTGTTTATTTATGTATGTATGTATTTATTTATTTATCTATCTATTTTTCTATCTATCTATTTATTTATATTTTTATTTTAATATCTCACAGAGTTAATGTTTACTGATTAGCAGTGGGTTTGGGTTCATGCTGTATGAAGGTCATAGGCTGCTGTATGATGTAATGAGCGATGCTGCACTTTCTGTTTTGTTTAGTGAATTGCTTCAGCGCTGATTCTCCTGATAAGTCATCACACATACTCATTAGTCTTAATAAATATTACACCTCAGAAACCATCTGAGTTTATTTCTTTCCTTATTCCTTTTGCCTGAATTTTGACTTTATACATATGTATTAAACGATTAGACAATTAGAGTAGTTTCTTCATATGTGATTAAAGTAATACTAAATACAGAAATCCTTCATATTTTCACTGTAAGGAACTTTATCATAGATAAAGAAAATCAATATCACTACATTAATTAACTAGGTTCTGTTTTCTGGTCCTTAAATTAGCTCCAGCCCAAAAGACCTTTTAAAACAGACACCAGATAAACAGATGTAGTTTATCAGATACGACTGCCATATAGCTCTAAAAGATGAACTGTTGTACTTTTGGTATGGTATTTTCCCAAATTTTATAACATTGTTACACCAATAACTACCGATGTGTACGGTTGTTACCTGGACTTTTTTCTGTTTCCCCGAAGTACCCTGAATGTAAGAAAGAAAAAAAACCCACACATTTTTCAACACTCCCAAAATATTTCACTCTTTTCAGAATCTTTCTCCAAAATAATACAATGTCCTCCAATGTTCTCCATTGTACACCAATGCTTCGTACAGCTGTTCCTCGATCTTTATCCTGTAAGCGCACCTTAAAGAAATATGATGTTTCTCTCTCAGCAGATATTCAAGAGATTAAGGGCGTGTGTCCACAAAGTGTGTGAGGAGTCCTTGCTTTGATACAATTCGGTGAAATGTACTGTTAACATCACTTATCATCCTCAGTGTCAGAGGCCTTAAAGTTCTCCATTAATTCAGTGGGGGTCTTATGTCCTTGGGGGCATGTACCGTTCTGTAAAGAATAATAATAATAATAATAAGAAGAAGAAGAAAAACACAGTCCATGCCTATGAGTGTAGCAGGATAGATAACAAATACATCTCATAAAATTGTAAGTGACATTTGGTTTCTGTGTTATGTCATTTACACAAGTATATACATTTCTATTTGTTGCCTGATGAGTCAGGGGTCCGTGCATCACTATTCAGCACTATTTTACTACACTTAGAAACACAAATCTGCATTACCTGCATATTAGATTACGCCATTTATTGAGCGTTATAAAAAGAACACAAAGTCTATTAAACAAACAAACAAACAAATGCAAGTATTTGCACTTTACTTGAATATTGTTACTGCATTAGAAAACACATTCAGGCATTAGCTGTAGTCTTACTGTTTTTCTGTCCTGTTAAAAAATAACACAAAGTCTATGAGCACCAGTGTAATGCAAGAGACAGCATCAACACATCTACACTCAACATTTCTTACGTTTAGCTGTTTGTGCATGTGAGTACACCAGTAAAATACACAATCCACTTCTGGTAAAGAATTCTCTCTCAAATCTAAACATGTCTGATATATTTCAAATATCTGGAAGATCATTTCAGTGCACTAATTCCATCAATACACTTAAGTGAGCGACTTGGGATCTTTTTCCTTTGTGAAATTAAAGAGCAGAATAAAGAACAGAAGAAAGAACTTCCAATACTGATCATCTACATTGCAAGAAATAAGTGAACTCACCCTCATTACCAAGTCACAGCTACAGTATGAATAATATGACACCGATGATAACACCAGTAACAGTACCAATCAGAGCACCTGTATGGTGTGTTGCTCCTGTGGGTAATTCACATAAAAAGCCATAAATTCAATAAAAATAAAAATATAAAATAAATCCACGGATATTTCTACTTCTATACTGGGTTACTGTTAGTGAAAGGAGATGGACATAAGCATCACCTGCTTTAATCTGCACTGAGGTGATCACCAGCTCTCTGGATTGTGCTGTTCGACTCTCACATGTATAGGTTCCTGCGAACTCACTGCTCTCCAGGTTGTGGATCGTTACACTCCCATCATTAGCGAAGTGTAATGTTTTTCCTCTCCACTGCTCTGTGGTAGTTTGCTGTGAGTCTTTGGTAAAGCTTACAATGGGAGGAAACTTCTCAAATATCAGGGTGATGATGGTGTTTCCAGCATTTTTTTGAGAGACAGGACAGTGAATTGTGGCGTTCTGGCTTGAGTAAATCTCAACATTGTCTACAAAATAACAGAACAATGGTTAATGTTTCATATTCTGTATGTTTTGAATGTAAATCTGTGCATTATCTTTTGAGACAAACAAACAGAAAAACGAACAAAGCAGCACATGTGAAAACATAACCTCCTGCCAAAGGTATAAAAATTTATGGTGCACACCAACATTATGTTATGAAACTTCTGTGAAAGTTTATTAGAAATATGTAGGAGGAGTTGGGGATTAATGATGGCAAGTCCCTTATGAAGCAAAGATAAAGTCCATGTTTTGCTCGGTGGTTAAGGTGCTGGCTTACTGATTCGTAGGTTGGGGGTTCAAGCCCCATCATCACCCGGTTGTCCCTGCTGTCCCCCCAGTGCAGCTAACTGGGTTATCAAAAGCCAGCCATGTTTCTCACTATGGCAGTGTTTTTCAACCTTTTTGAGGCATGGCACATTTTTTACATTGAAAAAATCTTGTGTCACACCACAAACCAAAACTGTTACAAAATGACAATGACACTCTGTAGCTTAATACAGTATATATATATATATATAATGACAATATAGTTTATTTACACTCAATCAGTGTGAAACCTGGGCCTGTTTAGATGAAAGTTGATTTCCTGGCGGGAATTGAAGAAAGACACACATGAAGCTCACAAGTTTCCTACTGATGCGTATCTTTTCCAAAATAACACTTTCGATGTCTACAGACATGTCATTAATATATCTAGCAATTGTGTTATCTGAGAGAGGGACTTTAGCTATCTCTTTAACTGTGTCAGGGCCGAGCATCTCGTTTACAATGGCTTTCCTTCAGATAGTATTAATATCTCTGCCACAGTGTGGGACTTTTTTGATTTAGCTACAAGTTCAGCAACTATGAAGCTAGCTTTGAGGGCCTATTTTGAAGCGACAGGAGTTTTGTTTGGAGATGGTGTGTAAGCTTGCTCAGCACCATGGCACTGTTTGATAGCTTCTCACCACACACCAAGTACAATGGAGTTGGTATCGTCACATCCTCGGTGAAAGTAAATCCAAATGATATCTTTCTCGAGCTCACCGTGCTTGCTTTCACTCACACTAGGGCCTTCATCTGGGTTAGAATTTTGTCCAGGGCCCAGTTCTGAGTTGAATTTTTCCTGTTGCATGCATCACTAATTCTTTTGTCTCTGAGAATAAACAAGGCAATTAAACTACCTACTACCACCCACTGATCACATTACTCTGCCAGTTACCACATCACAGACATTTGACAATGGCCAATGGGAATTGTATAATTTCCCATGGTGCACCTGACAATCTCTCACGGCACACTAGTGTGCCACGCCACAGTGGTTGAAAATCACTGGTCTATGGTGAGAGGCATATAAAAGAACCATTGCTGACTTTTGAAAAGAGTAGGCCATTGGATTGCCATCAGCATGTTTTTGTCCTGGTTGGCTGAGATGGGCACTAGCCTTCCTGCGTTCCTAATTAGGATTAAGTGGTTTAGAAAATGAATGAATGAATGAAACCCAAAAATGTAATTATTCCAAAAATAAAACAGGAGTCGCTATAAGGATGTATATAAGATCTTGTGAAAATTTGGTTAGAATAAGTTGACAGGTTCTGATACGTTGAGGAGCAGGTAAGGATTAGATGTTGGCGAAAATGCAGACAACAACATTTTGTTCAGGGTTAAAATGTATAATGGGGCGTTTGATGGGGTATTTGTTGATGAGTGAGGTTGTGGGTGAAATGTTGTAAGGGGTTTTTGGTAGGGGGTAAAATTTTCAGTGGGGTGTCTGATAAGGCGTTTGATGAGATGTTGGCTGGGGTGCTTGGTAAGGAGTGAGATGTTGGATGAAGTGTTGGATGAGGTGTTTGGCAATTGACACCTTTTCTCACGCTGGCGATGTAATTCTCTTCCTCGTCGCCTAGGCTGATGGAGCAGCTGTATGTGTTTCTGTCTTTGACAGGCTGATGGAGAACACTGCTCACTGAAAACAGATGCTTGTCACCTTCTAAGCTCTCAGTAGAATTATGTTCTGAGTTGCCGTCTCTGTACCAGGTGATTGTGGGTATTGGACGAACGTTCTTGACACTGCAGAAAATTTCTTCATTTTTTATGTCTATATCCACGTTTTGAACTGGAACTTAAAAAAAAAAGAACACAACACAAATAAAACTACTGTAATGTCTTTGATATGTAATTGTATTAGACTTCAGATGTTTTAATTGCAAGATCTGGATGTCTGATGCACAGCAAACCCTGAGACTTAAAAGCAAAGACTTATAGAAGTAAAGGTAAGAGAAAGAAGGAAGGAAAACTGAACAAATAAAAAAATTAAAAATGAAAAAGAACCACAAATAAAAAGGAAAATAAAAAGATACAGTTAGGTCCATAAGATTTTTTTACACATTGTTTGTAATGCTGTCTCTGGTTACCACAGTGACAGACTAAAATGAAGCTGTCAAGATGTAATTTAATTGTAGACTTTCAGCTGTAATTTAAGTGGTTTAGCATAATTATTGCATTTCCCCTTTAGGAATTACAGCTATTTTTTGGAATTTGGTGATAGCATAAACATTGCTAGTGGACAAATCAACAATTTGGTACAGTCTTAATCTTTAGATCAGCAACACCAGAAGACCTTGAACAATGTAAATGAATGATCACAGAATTATTTCCTTGATGAAGAAAAACACATTCACGACATCTATTCTAGCTAGGCAGTGAGACACCTTCATAAATGTAAATACAGAGAATTTACCACAGTATACCAACCACTGGTAACACTTGATTATAGAATGCCATGATTAGACTTTGCTAAAAAGCCTGTTCAGTTCTGGAACAAGAATCTTTAGGCAGATGAAACCAAGATGAACTTGTACCTAAATATAGGAAAGAAGAGCTTAATGAGGGAAAGGAAGGGCTCGTGAACCAAAGGATACTGCGTCATCTGTCAAACATGGTGGACATGGGTGTTTTTGCTATCGGAATCAGTCACTGGTGTTTATTTCTACCGCCACTAGATAGGAGAGGTTATGTATTCACCAGCATCTGTTTTTTGTTTGTTTGTTGGTAGGATTACACAAAGACCCCTGAGCAGATTTTCACCAAACTTCCAGGGGTGGAGGGATGGGGTATAGGCCTGACAAGTACCTGTAAAACTTTTCAGGAATTTTTAAAAGGCTTTTTACCAAGCATTTATTGTTGGCAGAATTACACAAAACTGCTGATCTGATTTGAATCAAACTTGGTGGAGGGATGAGGCCTGGGGCTAGAAAGAACCTATTCAATGATGGATGTGATCTGTGCATGGGATCCTCCCTATCAATCCTATCTCTAGCATGGGGCAAAATGTTCATCTGACACCTACAAGGTATAATATTCCATTTATGCCTAGTGGAGGTAGCTTGGAATCTATGAATGCCCCTATAGTTGATAATATAACTGTTGAAGGAAGAAGCATGATGAATTCTAAAGTGTATAGAGCTATACTTTTTGCTCAGATTCAGGTAAATGCTACAACCGTTAAGCATCGCATATACAGAGAAAGCAACCCAAGAGCTTCTTAATGCTACGAAATGGAATGATCTCAAATGTCTGAGTCAGTCAACTCAACTGGGCAGCCTTTCAATTACTGAAGACAAAACTGAAAATAGAAAGAGCCAAAAACAAGCAGCAACTGAAGGAGGGTAGAGACATGGCCTAGCAAAGCATCTCTGTATGGGAAACTCCATATTTATTAATTTATTCATTCATTCATGCATTCACTGAACTGCTTAATCCTACTAGGATTGTGAGGCTGACTCTGGGTAAAGGTGGGGTACACCCTGAACAGCTTGCCAGACCATGTCAGGGCCAACGAGTATGCTACCATTTACACCCAAACCCACACCTAGGGGCAACTTGAAACAGCCAATTAGCCTAATGTGCATCTTTTTGGATTGTGGGATGAAACCAGCTTACCTGGAGGAAACCAATGCATGAACAAGATGCAAACTCCACTCAGATACGCCCTCGCCAAGTTTGGGACTCAAAACCAGGACCTTCTCAATGTGAGGCAGACATGCTAACCACTAAACCACCAAAACTTAGCCCAAGGAACTTTTGGTGATAATTGACAGTATTTGCTTCCAATTATTGAAAACAATTCTTATATTTTGTTTATATTATGTGGTCCAATTACACTATTCAGATAATCATGGACCTAAATTTATGGATGAAAATCTGCAAATGATGGAAGTACAAGTAAATGAATAGCTGGAAAATGGTATAAGAGAAAAATTATTTGCTTACAGATAAGCTTCTGTAATATATAATTACAGAAAATAATTATAAATATTATTAAACATACTATAATATTATATAATACAAAAATTATGATGTCATTTTGAAATGTCAAATTGTAATTAGAGTGCTATGGTAAAAAATGAATCAAACACTTCAGGGTGTGCTTTTATAGGAAAACCAGTTTTACCCTGTTATTGATTATTTTACTATAACAGCAGCACAC
>JAOUQZ010027181.1:0-14641 GCA_028564935.1 Neosilurus hyrtlii
GGTCACTGAGGGTTTTTTTTTTTTTTTTAATTTCAGTAATGTTTATTTGTAAATTTTGACTTTAACAGGTAAAAATAAACAAGTGAGATGGAAAATCTTTGTTTTTCATTTAGTTGCATAATTGTGCACACTAATAGTTTTCTAATAATGGTGTGTATATATAGATCTCTTAAGAAGCCAAAAGTTCACTTACAAGTTCAGGTTTGAGGGTTAACATTTTGGATTGACCAAGAGCACTGTATAGTGTACAATAACAATCCTCAAATATACAACTTGCCTTACAATTGTGCACACAGTGCATAGTTTATATGAACCATGACAGGGACTGTTTGAGTGAGCTGTGCACTTCAAGTCAAGCTAACGTATGCTAACAAGCTAGCAAGTCAAACTAACATAACTAGCTGCATTACGCACTGCGGAGCAAATGGGACTGCAATCTCATTTAGAGGTTAGCCTCCATGCTACACGAACACAGTAAAACTGGCTGTGTGGGTGCTTGCAGACTAAAACAAGATTATTATGGCTTACTTTATCCATTTTAAAGCCTGATAATGATGAAAGTGTGAGGGTCTATCATCTTAATTTAGGCATAATCCACTCAGATTAATGATTTATGTCTTTGAGAAAGCAGACCAATCAGGTTCCTATGCAGTATTCTAATGTTTTGTTGTTGTTTTTTTTAATAAATATATAGCGGAATATTCAGATTGTGTCATTCCCATTTGGAATACACTTACCACTCTTTACCACCAGTAGAAATGAGTAACGTTTATATCAGTTTTATTTTCTATATTAATATTATTTTCTCCCCTAATTTTAGTCGTATCCGATTTCCACCCTTGAAGTGTTGCCTCCCTATCACATATAACCTCCACCACCAACCAGGGATGAGCGTAAGACCATGGACATGGCGTCTTTGTACAAATGAGCTCATAGACACCCATGGATTGGATGGTGATCGCTGTCATCTCCCTACTGCTCGGCCAATTAGGTCCCATGTAATCCCAGTCACAAATGGCTGCGACATCATCCTGGATTCGCACTTGCATTCTCCAGGCTGATAGTCACACACTTTGTTGAGGCGCCACTCGGAAGCCCAACATTTACAAAAATAATAATAAACACATGCGCTAGTTTAGCAATGAGGGCCGTGGCCAGCTTTACGGATGGTGTAGATCTTTTTAAGTGTGTATGAAGACAGACAGTCTTATGGAACCATTTTCAAACTCATATTACTAAAGTAGATTATCAGTGCGCTTTAAAAGCACAGCAGCAGAGCCTCACCAAAACATGTTGTGCATGGTGCATATATCTCCTCTATACAACTGTTTGTACTCTGATATGAAAGAAAAACAAACAGCTCATATACACTATTACATTTAGGTACTGTATACTCATCTATTGTCATCTATTTATCATTTTACAGAGGCAGTCTCTTCTAACATTATTTACAATTTTACTGTCCATTATAACAGCAATACTTCAAGAATATTTCACAATACGTCTATGGAGAGCATGTTTTCTACTTCTCTTTAATCACTGTGATTTTTAACTATTGTTATCCATCACGGCACAGTTAGCAAGAAACCAATCCAAACCGTCCTCTGGCTTCTCACACTCACATTTTCATCTCTAGTTTTTCTCTGCACTGCCTCTTTACAACACACTTAGCATAGACTAAGTGGCAAACACAAGTGCGAGTGGATCACTGTGCTGTCAATGTGTCTACAGTCGTCATGGCGATATGTGCATGTCATGTGTTTCTCTGTAGTTTGCTGATGGTAAGGAGACAAACTGGTATGCCTAGGATCTTTTCGCACAGGGTTTATGGAGAAAACCCACATAAGCACAGGAAGAGCTCAGACAGAATCAGAATACTTTATTGATCCTGGAGGAAATTGTATAAACCAGGAACTTCATGCTGTGCTTTTATTTCTATCAATTAATATTAATTAGTTATTTGTAACTACACTGTTAATTAGTTTAAATGTTTTATAGTTATTTTACTTAATTTTCATGAACCTTTAAACTTATTTATGTATTTATTTATTTATTTATTTATTTGTCCAAGTACTAAGTGACAATAAATAACTTGCAATATTCATAAAAAAAAAACAAACAAAAAAAAAAACAAAAAAAATTAATATACATATATATATATATATATATATTATATATATATTTTTTTTTTTTTTTTTGGTTTTGATTCAGATCTGAAACACGGAGTGAAATTTATTTACCCATGTTAACCTAATTCTGCATTATTTTTTAATAATTATACTGTGCATCAAATTAAATATATCCAACTCCCTTTATTATTTGGATTCTTCATGAAAAAGAGAAGCTAGACTTCCAACATCGTCTTCCACAGAGACACTTCCATTAGTCTGTCACTGTGATGTCTGGTGCTGGATGAGTGAGCTGCAGGATGGATAGACAGACATGAGATGGGCCTGTGGTGGGTGAAATGGACCTCGTGTCCATAACTACCAAATCAAAATCACGCGGCAGGAATTCATTTTCTCTCAAAATTAACACCAGCAGGGTTTTCCTCTTCACTCTGTGTCCTGTCAGCTTCCTCTGAACTGCTTGTCCATCACTTAAAATTAAAAAAAAACCCAGCGAGACACCTATCCAGTGCTGTTTTTAACACACCCTTGTTGACTCTGTCGTCCTTGGAAGAATCTCTGTAGTCGTCGCAGTGGCCATTAAAACACTTTATTTAGCTCGAGTGAAGTTTGTGAGATGAGCTCTGGGAGGTTTGGGGATCAAGTGAGTGGGAGAAAACCTAACTTGTCCAAAAGCTAATTCAAGGTGACACAATTTCCTTTTTGACTGAAATAAAGTGCAACTAAAAAGAACCAGGTTCCATAAAGCAAATAAAAATAATAAAATAATAAAAACATCTGCGATAACAATATTTTTTTTTAATCATCTGATAGATGTTTTCTGTAAAAATTATTATATTAATACATATACAAACATTAAAAATATTAATTATAAACAATTAACAGTTATAAATTCAGCTAAAAGTCTAGCTAATTTTAGGGTAACATGCTAGCTAACATTAAATTTATATCATTACCTAGTTTTCTAGGAAGCTAGCTAATGTTTAATTTAGGGAACCAGCTTCTCTGGACCTTGCCGGCTCCTAGTGTTCACTGAATGTGTGAAAGTCCAAGCAGATTCGATCAGTTCACAATGAAGCGATTTAAAAAAGTAAATCAAAATAATTACAATACATGGGATGTTGCTTTATGGTCATGGCTCACTAAAGTCTTAGTCTGAACAACCTTCCCTTAGCAACCAGACAAAGTGATCCCCTTCTACCATCTGACTCCGTTTTATTCTCTTGCATCTCCATCCTGTCATTTTCAGGTCATGCCTACACACACGTCTTGTGCCACTAGGGGACCCCGTGGTTGACCTTTATTTGACGTCACAGGAGATATGTTTTGCATGGTATGCAAGAAGTAACAATATTTATAGAACAATATGCATCCTGCCTCACAAAACAGGAATTTATCCTCGAAAGATTTACACCCAGCAGAGGTTGACAGTTTTATCACTAAATAAACAATGGAAACTGCTGTTTTTACTCACAGAACTGGAGGAGACTAGATTTATATTAACTGGGAGTTTCCTCTGGTCAGCTATAGAATGTCTGGGATAGAAAGCCTGTGTACAAACTTGGTACTCGTTTTACAGACATACAGACACAGAAATCGCATGGAGTTTTGGAGCATATCTCAGCAGGTTGAAGGCGAGATACACCCTGAACAGCCCACCAATCCACCATGGGTCCAACACACACACACACATCTATTCACACTCCCAAGCAAACAACCATTCACACTCTCACCCATGCCTAGTGGCAATTTGGACCAGCCAAAATAGGCTAATGTGCATGTATTTGGACTGTGGGAAGAAACTGGAGTGCCCGGAGGAAACCTACGCAAGCTCACATGCTCACAAAGAAATGCCCCTGCGAAGCCTGGGACCTGAACCCAGGACCCTCTACCTGTGAGGTGGATGTGCTAACCACTATGCCACCATGCCGCCCTTATGTCCAATTTGGTTTTTCATTCATAATTTTAGTTTTGTTTGTCTCTTGTCAAACACAGCTACTGATGTTCATAATAATAATATCAACAATTGCAACTTTTTTGCACTAGTTTGTACTCTCAAGTCAAATTTCATAAGTTCTTACACCCAAGTATTTCAGTACAATCTTGGCAAACTCAGTACGAAGAAAGGCTTAAGAAAAAAGCTAACTTCAAAGTGTAACTTCACACCCAGGTCTGATCCGGACTCAACCCACTGCGTAATTTTATATGCTAAAAATAGGACAAAGAGCTGAGAGAGAGGCAGGGGAAGGGATGAGAAGCGGTCGGGGTGGGGAAGGGACTTGAAAGTGTGAGACAGAAGCATCTTAGTTTGGATTTGAGTCTCATTTGATAATGAGTGTAGTTTTAAAGACTGCCACTCAGGGGCTGAGGAGGTGGACCACCCACCTGTCATTACAGGATGTTAATATTATTCATATTTATTTCTTTATTATGTTAAAAATTCATGACAAAGATATGTACAGCTAACCCCACATCAGCCTCAGCATTGTGACATACAGGACGATTTTAATCAGTAAAAGCATTGTAAACTAATTTTAAAAAATAAAATGCAAACATTTATTTGACAGTACTGTCAAATCATTACATTTACACCTCAAAAACAGAGATGTGCATTAGTTTTATGAAGTAAGCTAGCTAAGACTAGGTAACCCGCTGACACTGGAGACTTTATTCCATAATTGTTAAATAAACATCTCTTTAAAAAACAAAAAAAACCCATATTTCTTGAAATGCTTCCTGTGAATGAGCTCGTGCTATGTTCATGTATTTGAACCAGCAGCCTGATTTAAAATCCTTCAGCTTTACTTCATAAAAGATTCATGTGGTGTTTATGAATTCGTTCTGCACACTAAGTGTTTCCTCCTGATTTTTCTTATCTCACCTGAACCCACCTCCAGCAGTCAGTGTGACATTACTTGTCTATAAGTGATGGCGCTAGTGAAAGCAATCATCCTTTTACATCAAAAGAGTAACGTTTGCTGAGAACGCGTTTTAGCACCCGCTACAGTGTGGAAGGTCGGCATATCCACACAGATAATGTTATTTATTTAAAACGTTCTCCCCACAGGAACAGCAGGATTCCTTCGACTGAATGTCAGAGTGTCGTCTTAAAGGTCGTTTCTTATGGAAGAGCCGCGGGAGATTCCCAGGGAAAAGCAATGCAACAAACATTTATCAGGCACCAACACCAAGCTGACACCCTGCTTTATATATATATATAAAGAATAATTAACAGCAATAACGTGCTAAATGTTTTAAACAGTTGTGTACAAATGATTTAAATATGGTCCAATTCCAGATCAATCCTCAGTTTATTGTCTGTATGGGTTACCTCCTGGTTCTCCCGTTTCATCCCATATGCCAGTTACTGGATTACAATAAAAGGAACTCACAGGGTGTAAGATACGTTCACCATGCAGCATGGATAATGTAGCAAGTAAGCCCTATATGCGTACTGGACCGTTTAAAGTCACTTATTTTATTTTATGGCCTAAAACAAGTACGAGTTTGGAGTGGAAGATAGAGTTGAAGTAACCACCACCCAGACATTCATTCCCATTATGATGGATGTATACCGGCATGAGAATATAGACATGCCAAAAGGAAGCTTATCCCTTATCAATGGGGCTCAATGACGCTTATCCCTTATCAATGGGGTGAAAAGCTATTAGTGCTCCATACTAACATCATGACTATCATCACTCATGTAGAAGTTATCTCCAAAACTTTGTAGCCTTGCTCTGACCTTTATATTTGACCTTGACATTCCAAAATCGAATCATCACTGGGACTCAGGTAGGAAAATGTGCACAGGTGTGGTCAGGATTTTCTTCACAGACAAACTGACACACAAATGCTGGTAATAAAATATATTGTTCATATGAATAAACATATTGGACTGATGTATTTCTGCATCGGACACCAGGAATAGACTTCAGCTCCCCCACTGTAAGGATGTCCTACATATTTATTTTGGACTTTTTGGATAATCTGCTGAATTATGGGTTGGTTTCCTTTTAGGGTTAAATGTAAATATTTTTTTTTGTTAGGCATGCCAACCCTCTGGCTGTGTGCTACATTATGGTCAACAGCTTAGGTGCTCATGAATTGATGATCTATCTTTGCATAATAATTTCAAAATTAACTTCCGCTCCAGGGCAAACTGAGACTCCGCTTCATGAAGTGCAGTTTCCGTGCTGGTCGAATGCTAATTCCATTAATGGCACACTCCATCGAACAATGTTATTATAGACTTGTTTTATGTCTCAGCCTGATATATGATCATTCAACCAAGGGTGCAACCTCAGTATCAGTATGTGAGAATTTTTTTGGTACTGATAAACATACCCATCACTTTTTACAACATTGGGTTTTTATCGTTTCTGGCTATTGATAACTGATAGCAGCTGAGCATCAGGTACAACACACATTCAAGAGGCATCACTTTTCTCACTGAGGTGGATTGTAGATGTTTATTTTCGCATAAACTGTATTTTGTGTCTGCTTTATTACCTCAGGAACAAAACAGTGTTGGTGGAGGTACTGTAATCACTGGCATTTGTTTCTTTTTCCTGACCACACCCATTCTAGGATTTTCACCAAACTTGGTGGGAATACTAGGCAACCTTAGCCCCAAAGATGATTTGGTTTTGGAATGCCAAGGTCAAAGGTGAAGGTCAGCGCAAGTCCTGAAGATAAGCATTACCATGTTAAAACTGAAACTGCTTATATCTGAAAAACAAAGTGATATATACCCATGACATCAGTCTGAACACAGGTGCCCCCCAGGGGTGGTGCTCAGCCCACCGCTGTTCACGCTACTCACCCATGACTGCAGTGCAAACTCACAATCCAACCCCTCGTTAAATGACCAACCAGATTTACAAATTCAGCAGCAGACAAGTGGCCACGGACGAGCGTACCTGGTACTTGTCCTGTGCCTGCTATGAAAAACGAACCTGGCTAGCTGGATGTGGCATGAGTAGTGCCTTTTACTGCTTTCCCTGTCTGTTTTAAAGTGCTGGCACTGAAACGTTGTGGACACGGACTGGTGTAAGAGACTTAAAGCACCTGTCAGAAAAATGTAAACGGCATGAAAATAGCAGGAGCCATCTGGATACACACTCCTAAAAATCCTCATCACCGTATCCATGACCACAGCGGAGGCTGAGCAGTGCTTCTCAACTTTTCTCAAAAACACAGTGGTCCAAGAGAGACTGAAGGCATTGGCCATGCTGTCCATGGAAAAGAGACCGGTGACTGAGATGGCTGACTTTAACCAGAAAGTCATAAAGAAATTTGCAGTACAGAAGGAAAAAAGGTGATAATTATGGTGGTGATAATTACAATGATCTCTGGACATGAGGACATGGGAGACAGCCTTTATTCATAATAAAACAGGGAACAAACCCTGATTATATCTGCAGGATACATTTTCCTTCTTATTAACTCTGTGACTGTGTGGACATTATAGCAGCTTTCAGGTGTGCAGTGCCAGGATAATTGCACCCCCTCCAAAATTTTGTAGCACCATCTTATATGTGTATCTATATGTGTATACTGGTATTATTATTATTATCACAATGTATGCATGTGTATGTACCATTATGAGCCACCTTGTTGTACACTGTGCTCCTCCCACTAGTCACTTTACTGTCATTTCATGTATTTTGGTCGTTCATCTGACACGTTAAACTACACTTAGGTCTTACAGTATCCGGTGATAGTACCAGAAGAGCTCATTGAACTGATAGCTGATAAAAGTACTGCTGTTGGTGTATCACTACATTAAACCGTGATACTTGTTATTAAAACATTTTGAGAAAGAAATAGTGCAAATCTCACTGCACTAAACATGAATATAAAGTGAATACCGTATTTGTTAGCACATTTGTTAGAAATCAAAGCCTTTGCTTTTTCTTTGTGTGTTTGGCTTCCAGCAAACTCATATTAAATTACTTTTTTCCCTAACATCCTCCAACATAGTTACTTGTTGTAAAAACTTTTTTTTTTGTAAGAATGCCAAAGGCAACATGTAGTTGTTTAAAGCAAGATTAAAAGCCTTTTTTTTTTATGTATTTATTACAAGAAACATTTCACCGGGAGCAAAATTCCTCCTTTAATTAGATCTGGATCCTTTTTGTAAATAAGAATTTACAGAATTTCAAGGGCGCGCTGGTGCTATTTTAGCTCAGAAAGCTCAGGCGATCCAGAACAGCGGTTCCAATCCGACTTATGACCTACAAGCTTGCTAATTGGCGTTGCAATTAGTGTTCCATTGATGTTCCACTTAAAAACCTGTGTGCAAATTAATTCGAAGAGACATCATTTCAAAAAGTGGCAAAGTGTCATTCAGGACTTTGGATAAATTACTTCAAATATTCTAAAAAACTGTGTTTAATGTACTTGTGTAGTTAATGTGGGGTTTAAACATTCAATATTCTCATTCAAATGAAGAAGAAATAATTAGGATGGCTGCAAAGACTTATTGTAGTTCGGCCAGTCAACAGGGTATTGCCTGCATTTCGGGTTATAACTTAACGTGTTAGCTACATGCTAAACTGGGACTAGCTTATCATTTGCCAGTTTGGGGGAAAAAAGTATTCAGGATATTGCTGGTGTCGCTGGCTCTGGAAGTTTCGATGAGATTTTAGCATCACAGTATGCTGATTTCCAAGTCTTATCCAAACATTACAAATCTTGGAGACTTTATTACAAACTCTGTAAAAAATAAATAAATAAAGAAAATATACATATTGGACTGATGTATTTCTGCATCGGACACTAGGAATAGACTTCAGCTCCCCCACTGTAAGGATGTAAGTCCAGTAAAGGATGGATGTAGATACATTTGGAGGCTAAGTAAATACCTAGATAGTATGTGTTTAATGTACTTGTGTAGTTAGCATGGATGCTAATCAACCACATTTTGTGTAGCTGCTAATTATATACATTAACTTATTAACCCCGCACAGCTTCTTATATAAAATTTGAGAGATGTACACGGAATAAAGTTGAATTTTTTATTTCTTTATTTATTTATTTTTTACAGAGTTTGTCATAAAGTCTCCAAGATTTGTAATGTTTGGATAAGACTTGGAAATCAGCATACTGTGATGCTAAAATCTCATCGAAACTTCCAGAGCCAGCGACACCAGCAATATCCTGAATACTTTTTTCCCCCAAACTGGCAAATGATAAGCTAGTCCCAGTTCAGAAGGGACCTGATATAAAAGAGGATCCGTCCGAAGGGGAAACAGAGAGAAGAGGGAGATCAGGGAGCTTGTCAGGCAGCGGTGCCAGCATTGCTAACAAGAAAATCCCAGCAGGAAAAGAGAGAAGAAACAGAATTCTACCACAAAAGGCCTGAGCATATATATCAGTGGACAAGGCAGCTCCATGCTAACAGTATAAATATTAAAATGGACTGATATTTATCCGCAACATTTTTTGGGATTTCTAACTTTTTTTTTTTAAGAAATTAAACTATATATCTGAATATAATGACAAAAAACAATCTGCAAAATCCCTTAATCTTAGTCTCACAGTTAGGCTGAAGTCTATCTCAGCCGACACTTGGCAAAGGCTTGCCATACCATCACAGGGCCAACACACACACACAACCATTCACACTCACATCCACACCGAGGGCCAATTTGGAAAAGACAATTAGCCTAATGTGCACGTGTTTGGTCTGTAAACTTGTGAAACCGGAATACCCAGAGAAAACCCACACAAGGACGGGGAGAAGATGAATACTTCACACAGAAACAACTGATCCAAACCCAGGGCTCGAAACCCAGGACCTTCAGGCTGTGAGCTGGGTATGCTAACCACTACAGCATCATGCAATCTATCCCCAATTTGTTTGCAATGATAGCAAGCCTATAAACAAGCAAGCAAAAGAACTCTCTGTCTACATGTCAAAATGTATTTGATGGTGTTACAGACCATCACCACCTACCATACTAACTTTGCGAGTTCGTGGTTCTTTATAAAGTACATTACGATCTTTTCCACTATCACCAAAATATCCGGGCTATTACATGGAACATCCCACAATTACTCTCAAAATATAAAAAAAGAAAAAAAAAAGAAGACATTGACAGCACAATATATTTCCAAAATGAATATTGATGTGTAGCATCTGTTGTAAAAATTCCTGTTATTAGAGAAAGAAGTGATTTAAATAATATAAAAATATAATAAGCACTTGTAATGCTGACAGAGCTGCTGAATATAGTAATGACTCTGACTAATCAGTATCCGGAATTCATTTCCATTATAATAATCTGGCTAATTATGTAATTTTTAGACTTTATATTACAGTAATAGGAATACGCATTGACTGCATGATGCTTTCTTTATACACAGTTTTTAATAGCCATGTCTAACAGGTTTGTATTGAATGCACACAGTGGCTCGAGAGTCCATGCGGCTGATTAGCTTTATCAGACAATGTTTACTGCGAGGCTTCCCTGGCTAAATATTTCCCAGAATGCATCAGGAGGCAGTGTTGAGGACCTGAAGCCATCAGCTGTCAGTGATTGAAGAAGTCATCGTTCATCACTCAGAACCCTGGTTCAGAGACTCTCTGAGACCCACCGCACGGCTGATGAGTTCAGTTTGGATGTGAAAACCCATCTCCCCATCATCTTATCCCCACGCTGAGGGGCTCTCAGTATAAAAGATAACCTTTAGCTTTTTTCTAATTAAACACACACACTCACACGTGATTCTACTGTCAAATACAAGCGGAACCGACACACTAATTTGCCATGATAACAATAGATGTGAAAAATTTAACCCATGAGTGCTTATAAACACTGAAATGCAACCGTCCAAGATGCCATTGTCACTGGGGCAAATAAAGTTAAGAGCCTCAACGGTGTCCGATTGGTGGGGCCGGATGCTTCAACCGCGACCTACAGCTCACGAACCGAGAGCCAAAACCACTGAGACACCATGGCCTTATAAGCAGAATTCATGGATGCATAGAGCCTCCAGATCACCAGGGGGCACCAGGCAAAAATCACATATGTTAAATAAATAAATAAATAAATAAATAAAAGGCATGGCATGTTAGTGTAGTGGTTAGCATGTCTGCCTCAGAGCAAGAAGGTTCTGGGTCTGAGTCCCAAGCTCAGCAAGGGCGTTTCTGTATGGAGTTTGCAAGTTTTCCCCATGCTTCATGGGTTTCCTTCAGGTACTCCGGTTTCCTCCTACAGTCCAAATATATGCACATTGGGCTAACTGGTTGTTTCAGTTTGCCCCTTGGTGTAAGTGTGGGCATTAATAGTTGTGTGTGTGTGTGTTGCCCTGCTATGGATTGGTGGGATGTTTAGTGTGTACCCCGCCTTTATCCAGATTTAGTGACATGAGCTCTAGCCCGCCTGTGACTCTAAGTAGTTTGGCGAATTTCTTTGCATGCAAGACTCATAGAAATCGAACCCAGGACCTTTTTGCTGTGAGGAAGATGTGCTAAACTCTACACGACCGTGTTGCCCAAAAAAGCAAAAAAAAAAAAAAAAACATTAAAAAAAAATTTATTAAACAATCTAATTACCAGTAAAGGATGGATGTAGATACATTTGGTGGCAAAGTAAATAGCTAGATAGTATTTTGATTATGAAGCGTGTAGCTAACACGTTAAGTTATAACCCGAAATGCCAGCAATACCCTGTTGACTTGCCGAACTACAATAAGTCTTTGCAGCCATCCTAATTATTTCTTTTTCATTTGAATGAGAATATTGAATGTTTAAACCCCACTCCAAAATAAATAAATAAATACAATAAAAGAATCCAACAATACCATTATAGTAGTTCCCCCAGAAATACTCTACTACCTCCTTTAACACCATCCCCAATCACTGAATTAAGCGCTATGGAGGACTCCAACATCTCTTTCTGATTGGGTTACCATCCTGAATGGATTCGGAGTTGGTCTGGTAATCAGGTAGGTGTTGGGTTGGTGAGGAAGTAGTTCGAGCTGTGGTACCAGAATTATAAAATATAGATACACATAAGGAATAGGGAGGCGTGGTGGCGTAGTGGTTACCATGTCCACCTCACAGCAAGAAGGTCCTGGGTTCGAGTCCTAGGCTAGGCAAGGGCATTTCTTTCTGTGTTTGCGTGAGTTTTCACAGGGTACTCAGGTTTCCTCTCTCAGTCCAAAGACATGCACCTCAAGCTAATTGACTGTTTCAATTGCCCCTAGGTGAGGATGTGAAATGGCTGTGCCCTGCCTTCTCCCAGGTTTGACTGAGATAGGCTCCAGCCTCCCTGTGACCCTAGTAGGATTAAATGGCTCAGCAAATGAATGAAGAAATCAATAGATATATGTGTCCCAGTCTGGCAAAATGAGGCACAGTGACCAAAAATTCAAAATTAAGTTAGCCATACCATTTAAAAGAGGAGACTCTAAGCTTTTAAATTGTTAAACTCAATTTAGAATTTTTGGTCACGGTGACTCATTTTGTCAGACTGGGTCACATATTGAGGAATATATAGATGTATGTTGTAGTTGCTTTATCTTCAACCAGGCAGAATACAAGTAACCAGTGACTGGCAGAGTGCAAGACATTGACCAAATGCATCAATAATTCAGTGAAACTAGCACCTCTACTGTTATGTATCGCGTAAATATGCTAATCATGCTGTTTGTGGAAGTGCTGTCTCTCCTTCGATAATCTCTAAAACGACTCATATGTCACACCTCTACAGTATTGGTTTCCTCTGGAGCGCTAATCAGCATTAGATTGCGGTGTCGTTTCAGTGAATGGGGGGCTATTACATTCAATTTGTTCATTTATGCAGCAATTAAAGCTGGGTTGAAACACTTTGGAGACTAACCACACAATAATCACGGGTAAACACGTTATTACTAAACTGTAACCAGGCTTTAAATGAGGAGCATTATATTATAAAAAAAGATGTTTTTTTTTTATTTACAAGGGGTTTTTTTGGTTGTTATCTTTATTTATTTTGGTTAATTAATTAATTAATTACTTAATTAATTAATTACATTTTTATAGCATTAGAGACAGCATTAATTGGTCGGCTCAAGTCTTATTATCAGTCTCTTTGTTGAGTCTGAATCAACCTGAAATCACCAAAAAAAACCAACCTTTAATATTAGGGAAAAATTTAATCCAATGCCAAGCTATAATAATCCAGTTGTTCCTGGCAGAGGTACCGTACATTCTATGAGAGCCCATCTAGTTCAGAATTTATTCAGACAACCTGGTTCAAATACTTTCAGATTTGGATTGCTGTGATGCCAAAGTGGAGAACACATGCCAAACCCATTAAACACTGCACATGTGAAAGAACCATAAAACTAAATACAAACTGATCCAAATCTGAGTCACCCAGTTCATATTTGATAAAGCTTCTCCACTGATAAAAGGCACCAAGATGAATAATCTGAAGTCAAATCAAGCAGCAGGGCTGAACCCAAACCACACGCATTTGAACGAGAACATTTCCAGGAATGGAATATTGTGTGTTACTGTAAACTAGGTTGAGTGATGAACATTAAAGTTCTTCTTCAGCCCAAAGAGTCCCAAAGGAACCGTACTGAGGGTTCTACTTCATTCTAGCTCTATAGGGTTTGGATAACAGCCAAGGTGCTATTATTATTACAACAAAAACCCTTGTCAGAGCTGAAATGGGAAGAGGTTATTCAGTAAACACTCAGGGGAGAGTTTAAACAGCTCAGCTTGTCCAAGTTTTAAAGATGTCCGGATTGAGATGAAGAGTACCAATTGGAACCAAAACCTGAACATCAAATGTTGCAAACTATTTTACATCAGAAACAGGAAAAAAGTGACGTCTTCCGTTTTATGTCGTGTCTTGTTTTCTTAGCTCATCCCCACAGATTTGTTTTCTGAAGACTTCATGTATCCCTGTATATCTAAACTGACCATGTGACGCGCATCATTCAATAGGAGAGGAGAGGTTGGAGAGGTCGCCAAATAAAGCGTTAGAAGTACAGAATACTTTCTGTTCAGGTGAAAATAGAATGCAAACTATTTTACCTGGTAAAATTTCACAGCAAAATGGAATTTTGGCGAAGGGGTTGTGATTACTGGTGTTTGGTTTATTCAGTTTGTCTGTAAACAAAATCCTACTGGTTAAATGCTAATGACAGTGTTAATTATAGTTAATGACACACACCATCAAACAATGTTATTATAGACTTGTTTTATGTTTCAGTCTATATATGTACATTATTAATATTGACTAGTTGAGCTGGATTTGTTAGGGTTGTTTTTATCGTATCCGACTCCCTTGTTGTTCATAACTTCAGGTACAACATACTGATATTCAAGAGGTATCACTTTTCCATACTGAGGTAGATTGTAGATGTTTATTGTTGCATAGACTGTATTTTGTTTCAGCTTAATAACCCCGGAACAAAACAGTATTAATGGAGGTATATATATATATATATATATATATATATATATATATATATATATATATATATATATATATATATATATATAT
>JAOUQZ010027202.1:0-14640 GCA_028564935.1 Neosilurus hyrtlii
TATATATATATATATATATATATATATATATATATATATATATATATATATATATATATATATGCACATACACATTAAAATAAATAAATAAATAGATGGGAAAAAGAAACAAGAAAAAAGAAAAAAGAAACAAGAAAAAAAGAAAAACAACGTGGTGACTGTGCCAGCATGCAAAACGTGGAACGGCAAAGTGAGTGATCGGCAACAAGTGACGAGCAAGACCATGTAACTGCGACCACACCTTCACAGAGGCCAGAGTTCGCATCTGTTGAGGTTCGATGGACCTGACTGGCAGCCGGACTACTAACTGACATGCAGAAACAGAGACCGCATGTTCAGCAGACAGTTACTGACAAGGAACGCATGGGAGCTGATGAACAGCGGATGTGTATCGAGGGTCCGCAGGACAAAACTGATGACTTAAGTATAAGTACAGTATAACTAACATACAAGTAACGGGTCTTTACCGCGTCCGAACCAGACTGCGCCGTACATCCTCTGGGGTATCTTAATGATATCATAGCTTAAAGCAGCAAAACAGATTACTTTTATTAGTGGATGTCAAATTTGTTTTGTCTGCTAAAGCCAAACATAGCTAAACCAAGAGCTAAGATCTTTTTTTACTGTATCAATTAACACTCCTTGTGTACTCTTTTCTTTGCCATGCTGGAGAAAACAATGTTAATTAAGCTGACATTTTTTTATTTATTGAGAAAAAAGATAAGTAGACTTTACAGAATGCATGTAGTTACAGAACTAAAAACACACAGCTACGACAGCAAACAATGTCAGCTATTTAGTGCTATTGTTTAATTTTATTTCTGAATTGTTTTGTCCTTTATTAGGGTCACAGGAAGGCTGGAGCCTATTCCAGCCAACTCTGGGTGAATGCGGGGTACACCTTGAACATCTCACACATGCAACCATTTACAATAACACTCACACCTAGGGTAATGTGCAAGTCTTTGAATTGGGGGAGGAAACAGGAGTACCCAGAGGAAGCCCATAAAAGCCCAGGAAGAACATAGAAACATCATCACTGAGCCCAGGACTCAAACTCAGGACCTTTTTGCTGTGTATCTGCTACTCCGCTGTGCCACCATTTAAATATTTTCATGCCAAATATTAATTGTATGGTTATATAATGCAACAGGCTGCCACCACATAACAAAGAAAGTTTATGGAGCTCATCATAAATTACAAATTTGGCTTGTGCTCAAAACTGAGTTATATTTCAAAGGCAACTGACCAATGTTGGAGACAGAAATCTCTTATCGGGGCTGTAAATAATGATCTTACAGGAAGCAGCCAATTATATAAAGACTTGCAAGGGATGATCACCTGACCCTGGATGATCCAGATCAGATCCATGCTGCTGAATAAAGAAAACCCTGCTTCTACACTGACTAGTCCAACCCAATCCTTGGAAATGTTTGGCTGGTCAGCGTAAAAGTAATGCTTCCTTTAGTCAGCTTGTACAGTGACCAGTAGCTTGTACAGTGACCAGACCATGCAATCCACAGAGATGTCTGACTAAATCCTGAACCCATGAAGTCTCCAGTATCCTGATCTCATACTGGAAAATCCTTAGAAAAAGCAGTAACTTGTTTGTGAATGGCTTGGATTGTCTTGAAGCATTTGGCTCAATGTGGTTCACATTAGATTAAGCTTCTGCTCCAAAAAAGCAGGCTGAACATATCACTGAGGTCTGTACGAAGGAGGTGGGGATTGACTGAAAATGAAAGGTGAGTGTAAATATTATTGGAATTGATCAGACAGTGATTGGGGCCTCAGCTAAACATACATGGTATGATATGACCAAGATGACAGAAGGCCAGGGGAACCATAGGAAAAAAAAGGTTTAGGTGTAAGAACATAAAGAAGTCCAGTAGAACTGAAGCTCCATTGCATGAGGCTCTTATCACTCACTCACTCGTTCGCTGAACCACTTAATCCTAATAGGCTCGCAGGGAGGCTGACCCTTTGCGAAGGCAGGGTACACCCAGAACAGCTCAACGGACCATAGCAGAGAGCATGAGACCCAAAGTGAAAAGCTTGTGAAATGTAATCCAGCCTATAATAACTTATCAGTCTAAAATATTTATTGTGCTTTAAAAAATCATTACTCTCCTGCTGAAAAGAGAGAGATACTCTAGAAATCCCTGCCATAGAGCCTTTGGCACTGGGTGATACCATTGATCGAATAAGCAAATTCTACTAATAAGCAAAGTCTACTTTATCTACAATTATGGATTAACGACTGCAGGTACATCCACCCAGCTGAAAAAAGCAAAAACTATTTATTAGGGACTGTCCCACTGACCATCTTGCAACAACACAAGAGTGTTGAGATTTTGGGAAGCAGATATATTGTGTTTATTGTGTTTTTATTTACCCATAAATATTGTTGCAGTGTTGAAAAGCCATGTTAGACGATGCCAAAGTGTTAAATATTGAGGTTAGCATGTTTAAGTTTTCCCTCTCACCTGTTTGAACTGGCTGTAAACAAATTTTAGGCATTTTTTTCCTGTATCTCGCAGAGCAGAGTAGGCACAGAGAGCAGAACGACTATAAATGGGAGGAGGAAGCCAAACAGGCTGTCCAGAGCACACATACTCAAAATTAACATTTCAGGGGGAGGTGGGAAAGCAAATTCTTGAAGAACTGTGGAATTTTCTGCATCAAGAATCAAACTTTGGTTCTTCACTGAAATGTCTGAAATTAAAAATCAAGGTCTAAAAATGGGGATGATAGATGACCTTTGAGATACATCATCTTATAAACTATAATAACACATTCAACTGGCCTGCTGCCTTTTTACAGTGTTCACAGCCCTGAATGTTTTTAAATCTGCAAGCTCATTTAAATGTAAGTGATTTTTGTACTAAATAATTCAACAACAGCATTTAAAGACAGAACAGAAAAAGGAGCAGGAGAAGGTGGCCACAAGCTGAACCCAGACTTTCCTGAGCAAAACAAAAAAACATCCTATATAACATACGGTACATCCTGAGAATTAATTATTGACTGAAGAAGACACAAGGACAGGAGGTCTTCTCAGCACCAAGAGAAAAAAGAGTTGGTGCCAGTAATATACTGTGCCTTCATATTATTCATCCAATCTCACAAAGACAAAGTAAACTTGTTAACCCAAGGGATGAACCTGAGAGTGAACTCCCTGGGGGCAAAACCCCCCAAAACAAAAAAGGGGAATAAATTGATCAGGGAGGAAAAATCAAAACAACAAATCATAAAAAGCAGAAGCCTGAACTGATACCACACATCTCCATGATTGAGTAGATATGGTAGCCATACTGCTACCCATTTAGACAAGAGGTGGGGGTACACCCTGAACCAGTCACCAATCCATAACAACATTCCTACTCATGGGCAATTTAGTGTAGCCAGTTGACTTAATGGGGCGGCACGGTTAGCACTGGCGGTTCCAAATTGCCCCTAGGTGTGAGTGTGAATGGTTGTATGTGTGTTGGCCCTGCGATGGCCTGGAAAGCTTATCAGGGTGTAGCCCGCCCTTACCCAGAGTCGGCTGAGATGGGGGCCAGCCTCCCTGTGACCCTAATTAGGATTAAATAATTCTGAAAATGAATGAATGAATGAATGTAATAAGTGGCATGTAATGTAGATAGGCTGAGATGGGCGCCAGCCTCCCCGCGACCCCTAATTAGGAATAAGCGGTTCAAAGAGGGAGTTGACTTAATGTGAATGTTTTGGTACCCAGGGGGAAAAAAACACCTGGATGAGAACATGCAAAGACCCCAGAGTAAGCTGTGAGGTTCGAACCCTGAACATGTTCTTGGCGTGAAGTTACAATACTTACCACTGAGCCAACTCAAAACCTACGTATACTGTAATGTATACATATAATGTGTACATCAGGCTAAATGGCTGTTCAAAATTGCCCCTAGGTCCGAGTGTGAGCAGGAATGGCTGTTTGTGTGTTGCCCTGTGATGGACTGGTGATCAGGCCCACAAACCATCAGGCTATTGAACTGCTGATATATCACACAATCTGCACATTACGTTTTGTACATTACGTTTTGCACACTCACTGTACACACTGTACATGCACACACCACTACCTCTGCACTACAGCCACGGCAGCATTTATTTTAAATATTTCCTTTAAGTATTCTGTGTTTATTCCACTGAATATATTTTTTCAACCTTTTTAACTTAAATTTCTATTTGTTTTATTTATAAAGATCAAATTTATATTTTAACACAGTGTTATGTTATGTTATGTTATGTTATGTTATGTTATGTTATTTTATGTTATGTGCAATACTTGTTTCTTTACGTGCACTATTTGTTTTTTTATGTGCAATAATAAGGGGGCTCTGAATTCAAGAATTTCATTGCCGGTAGTCATGTTCCATTGTTACAAATATGTAACCTGACATTTATAATTATCTTTATGATTGCGGTTCAGCAAAGGAATGAATGAATGAATGAATGAATGAATGAATGAATGAATGAAACAGATCGAATTTGAAAACATGAACATATCTAGCATTTACCCTGAATATCTTCGGAAGGACTTTTCTTTTGTTTTCAGGCAAGCAATATGCGGCTGCAGTGCTGTCTCTCTCCAGTGTTTAAGGAAATGAAGGTGGTCTGCTTGCTGTGTGTGTTCAAAATACCAACTTGCTATGTGACCTTGACTTAGAGCTTGAGAACAATACAACAATACACTGTTATCTCCTGGTCCTTCTGAGGTTTGAGTCACCGGCAGTGATCCTGGGCCTGAAGTACATTTCCTTGCAATAAGTGACCCACTATGTGACGTTTTGCTTACAGGTAAGGAATTTTATGAACTTAATTTCCCTGGGGGTTGAATCTTCCTCCCTGTGATTTTAATCACATCTAACACTGACCTGGCATCTGAAAACTCGGATGTACACTTCCCACACCGTACCATCTTACACCTAACTGTAATTCACAAAAAGGTCAGTAGATCATTGATAGACCATTTACGTAACTTCTGACTACTATTAAATATCTACTGGTATATTTGGACATCATACTTACTTTCTTGTACCAGTAGTATGGAGGTACTCAGGGGCATCCTTGATGTTAAGTCCCCAATCATGAGGCACATATTTATTTATTTATTTTTGGGATAAATAGTCAAGTTTGTATTAGCACATCCGCTTCACAGCAAGTAGGTCCTGGGTTTGGGTTTCAGGTTCAGCAAGGGTGTTTCTGTGTGGAGTTGGAATGTTCTCCCCTTGCTTGTGTGGGTTTCCCCCAAGCATTTTGATTTCCTCCCACAGTTCAGCGACATACACATTAGGCTAAATGGGTGTTCCAATTTGCCCCTAGATGTGAGTGTGAATGGTTGTGAGTGCTTGCTTTGTGATAGACTGGCGAGATGTCCAGGGCGTACCACGCTTTTGCCAAGAGTCAGCTGAAATATGCTCTGGCCCCCTAACCTCCTAAGCAGGATTAAGTGCTTCGGCAAACTAAACAAAACAAAAATCCTGACCACACTCATGTATGGATTTTCACAAAACTTGGTGGGGACACTACCCTTGCTGAGTCTCTGTGATTAATTAATTTTGGAATGTCCAGGTCAAAGGACAAGGTCCTTTAAGTGCTTATAACTTTGACATGAGTGCCAATAGACATGCCCTTACTATGGAACACTAATAGGAAACCATATATATACTTTCAAATGAGACAATTATCACTGACATTTAGTCAAAACCCAGCAAATCTCCTAAAACTTTCAAACCAGAGAATTTGATTGCTATTTTACACTTACTGCATGGAGCAGATGCCCTTGTCCAGAGCAACTTGCATTCATCATTTATCAATTGATCAGTTGAGGCCAAACAGTGGAGATTGGTGATATTGGGGCTGGAAACCCCAACATACTAGAACCTTAACCACTGAATCTTTTTTGTAATATGGTCATGTCCACATGTTATAGAACAGATGGTAAGATGAGCACATTGGTAATTGAAGCTAGAATCCATATAGGGCCTATTTACTCCATTATCAATGCAACGTGGAGACACATTACACTCTGCAATGGCTACTTTACTTATTGCTGTTTTTACAGGCTTATAAGACTATTGTTGCTCCTTTTGCTTGGTTGGTTGTGAACCGGAGAATATATGACTCTGCTGCGTATCCATGTCATGACATTTTCCAAGCAAGCTCAAATGTATTGGGAGCAGTGCACACCAAATCCTCTGCACACCAAACCTCTGAACCTATGTGCATTTTAACTTGGTCAACAAAACAGGATTGAGAAGATACATGGGAGGGAGGGACATGTTGCAAAACAGCGAAGCTATACTACATCGCATCACATCAATCATCACTCCTACAAATGATCCCAATGCTCCAAATGAACCTGATATTATACGTTATTACACCTCACCTAAAATTGTGTTTATGAATCAGTTAATCACTTGCAACGTCCTTGCTCAGGGGTGTTGTGAAACATCTCACACAGTGACACTGAAACAATATTGTTTCATATAGTGTTAAATTACATACCACTAATGTAGCAACTCTCAGCAAAACCCCATGCATCCCGCTGTCCACTTTAGTCTCCTTTAAACTGCCATTCATGCCACGGAGAGAGTCCCATACTGCTAACTGGGAGATGAACAGAGAGAGAGAGCGAGAGAGAGAGAGAGAGAGAGAGAGAGAGAGAGAGAGAGAGAGAGAGAGAGAGAGAGAGAATAAGATAAAATGTCAACATAGTGATCTAGAACATCAGCACTATAAAAACAAATGTCAGACTGAATTAATGCGCATGAAGTTTCATTGAGGTTTCTGGAACCTTCAGGACCTGTGCACGTAGTTCAGAGTCAGTGTAGATGGAAATTTAGTATCCATACCTATGTATAGATTTAAGTGCTGTATTAAGTTTGCATTAAGTTCCACGACCATCTGTATGCCTTGGGAAGTTAAAAAAGCAGTATTCGGAACACAGTTGCTGTTTTATGAGAATATTTTTAAGCGGCATTAAACCCAAAACTAATAAAAGCTTTCATGCATAGTTTATATTCATACCCATTAAAATGATATAATAATATTTTTTTTCATTACAACCTTGTTGATGGAAAAGAAAAAAAATAGCCAGTAGAGAGGTGAAACCCCTCAGCCACCTAGTGGTCCTTGAGAAATAGTCCAGACAAAATTTATAAGGTTAAGGTCAAACAGATAAAAATTGATAAGCCCATGCACACCTTCACACCATAGGAAACCTGCAGGCAAAATGTCCGAGTGATCCACCCAGCAGTTCTTTAGGAATAGCCCAGATAAAACTATTAAGGTCAAGGTCATTGTAACAAGGTCAAAGGTCAAACAGAGAAACACCTGTTCTGCTCAGCAGCTCTTGAGATATAGTCCAGACAAAATGGGGATAGCGACGGGAATGGCAATGCGGATACAGGCAATGAAAATACCCCACCAGTGCGAGTAACTAATCCTTACAGTGGGAGCTCCAGTGTACTGCGAAAAGTGGGCCGAGAAGGATGTTGAAGAAAAGTTCTGTGCATTAAATGTATATTATTTTTATGTGTATGTGTATATACTATGCGTTCATGTATACAAGCAGACACCTGCCTGATATATGTTAATGTAATTTGAATTGCATTCAGATGTGCCAATTTTTATTTTATACCAGTTTATATCTAATTTATTAGTTTAATATCTGTATACTGTTATTATTGCCGTTATCTTGTCTTAGTGGAAATAAAGTGTCCATGTCTTATTCTTGTGAGAGTAAAAAGGACAACACATGGCAGCCTTTTTAATCAGGCTAATGCAAACTATTGAACACATTTTAATTAGACTACAAATCCATATATGTTGGTAAAAAAACCACCTGATGGTGAAAATCTGCATATTTTTAGTGTAATGAAAGAGTTTAGAAGACTTTCCTGTCATTTCGCTGTAAGGATATATCACCACTAGGCAGCATGGTGGCATAGAAGGCCATGGATTGGTAAAGACATCCAGGTTGCCACAGTTGTGAATGTGAATTGTAATATGTGTGTTGGCCCTGTGATGGACTGGCTAGCTGTTTATGGTGTACCCCTTGCCCAAAGTAGGCAGAAATAAGCTCCAGCCTCCCTGTGATCCTAGTAGGATAAAGTGGTTTGGCATAAATATTTCACCCCAAAATGGAAAAGGCAGTTTAAGCATTACTGGCTTTTAAAAACACTTACAGGGGATTTAAAATTTCAAACAGCTTCTTTATACCGAGGGGACAGAGGTTCAGGTTCCTGGGGATCAACATCACTGAGGGTCTGAGCTGGTCACATCATGTGGGTGTGATCACAAAAGCAGCGAGACAGCGGCTCTTCTTTTTTCAGGAGGTTTGGCATGGACTCCAGAATAATCTCCAACTTCTACCAGTGCACCATCGAGAGTATTCTGTCTGGTTACATCACGACCTGGTACGGCAGTTGTAATATTCTGGATTGCAAAGATCTACAGAGGCCATCCAGCGCTGTAGGAGGAAGGACCAGCGGATCCTCTCTGATCCCAGCCACACACTCTTCATGCTCCTGCCGTCGGGCAGACAGTACAGGAGCATCCGGATTCGCACCAGCAGATTCAGGGACAGGTTCTACCCACAAGCCATCAGGTTAGTGTACTGCTGAAATACTGGACAATCTGCACACTCACTGTACACACTGTACATGCACACACCACTACCTCTGCACTACAGCCACTACAGTATTTCTTGCAAGTATTCTGTATTCATCCCCGTGTAATATTTTCTTACTTCTTTTAGCTTATATTTTTTATTTATATATGTACTTATATAGCTTTTTTTTACTTTAGATTTTATCTACATGTTTCTTTAAATGCAATATTTGTTTTTTTATGTGCAATATTGAGGGGGCTCTGATTCCAAGAATTTCATTGCCGGTAGGTAGTGATGTTCCACTGTTTCCTGTATAAGACAATAAAACTCGAAACCTACACATACAGTATTACAAGAACACACAAACTCCACAGGGAATCGCCCTCTCTGTGCACATTACTCGACACCAGGATCTTCTTGCTGTGAGGTGGACATGCTGACCACTATATCACTGTGCCACCCTACATTCTCAACATCCCCTCCCGAATCTATCATCTCTAGCACATTTGTAGTAGAAAAGGTAGCAGATTTGGCTTGTCTGAAAATGATCTTGGATTTTTTTGGCATGAACATCCACATACACTATTATGCAAAATTCCTAATTAACTAAATTAATAACTGAATCCTGTAAAAAAAGTTACCGCTTTATAGCCATTTAGCTAATTTCGCTCACTTCTATATAATTAAGTTTATGGTTGAATGTTTTTTAAAACTTTCTCATATCTAAGTATTATAAATACTTAATGTTTTACTGAATAAATATGAATAGTGGTTAAAGATAACAAAAATAACCTAATAAATGCCTAATAAAATAGCATAATCCAACATAATTGGGATTTGACTGTTAAAAAGTGGTTAAAAACAAACAACGCCAAAAATGTGAAATATAAATAAAAACCGAATGCAATGATTTGCAAACCTCATGAACCCATATTATTATTCCCAGTAGAACATAGAAAATATATCAAATGTTAAAAGTAAAACATTTGACTAATTCATGAAAAATATTTATTTATTTGATTAGCGGTGGCACGGTGGTGCAGTGGCACGGTGGTTAGCACGTCTGCCTCACTGCAAGAAAGCCTGGGTTCAGGGTTCGATTCCTGGGCTCAGGGCGTTTGTGTGGGGTTTGCATGTTTTCCCCATGCTTGCGTGGGTTTGTCTGGGTACTCCAGTTTCCTTCCACAAACCAATGACATGCACATTAGGCAAATTCACTGTTTCAAATTGCCCCTAGGTGTGAGTATGAAGTTCTGTAATGGATAGGCGAGCTGTTCATTGTGTACCCTGCCTCAGAGTCGGCTGAGATAGATTCCAGCCCTCTGGCTACCCTAGTAGGATTAAGTGGTACGGCAAATGGATGGGTATGAACTCATTTTGAATTTGATGGCAGCTACATAGCTCAAAAAAGTTGGTATGGGGCAACAAAAGGCTGGAGAATTAAGTAGCATCTAAAAGAAACAGCTGGAGGAACATTTTGGAACTAATTGGAAATGATAAAGTATAAAGAGAACGTCTGCACAGAGGGTCACTAATCTGCACCTACAAATTGTGGAAGAATTTCAGAATCATGTTCCTCAACCTTAAACTGCAAAGATTTTGAATGTCTCATCATCTACAGTACAAAACATCATCAACAGATTCCGAAAAATCTGGAGAAAATGCAAAGCACAAGGGACAAGACTGAAAATCAATATTGGATGCCTGTGATATTCAGGCTTTCAGGCAGCAGTGCATTAAAAACAGGCATGATTCTGTCATGGAGATCACTGCATGGCCTCAGGAGCACTTCCCGAATTCACTGTATGTGAACTGAGCACTGATATAACCTGGATGGCCCTGGATTTTAATTTCGGTTTGTCTGACAGAAGAGCAGCTTTCCATTTTGTCTCAGTACATTTCGAATGAGCTTTGCCCAAGAGAAGGTAATGGCATTTCTGAATCATGTTCATATCCAGCTTCTTCTTTTCTTAATATTAATAAAGTGTATCTTCTCTATAATTATTCATAAAATCTCTAGTGACCTGAAAATAAGTGAAATTAATGATCCTGAGATTTACAATCTGTTCTCATTGTATAATCACTCATGATGGGAGAAAAAACTCGGCTCAGGTCATTTACTTTTGTTAGGAAGCTTTTGTTACCACAGGTGATTAGTACCACCAGGGCATTGGTGGAAGTCTCTGGCATTCTGATCCAAAGGTTTCAAGTCCTGGTACCACCAAGCTGACACTGTTGGGCCCTCTGGATAAGGGTGTCTGCCAAGTGTAGATTTAATTTTTAAAGGATTCTTTAACATTGAAATAGGACAATTTTTACATTTAGGCTCATATGGGAGATTGCTGGACTTGGTGGAGGTTTGCACTCCTTGAATTCTCTTGGTAAATCGCTCACTCACTCATTCATGCTGCACCCCTTAATCCTACTAGGAGCCATCAGTATAGAAGACAGAGCCTTTATTTTTCACACGTACTTTACTGCATAATAAACATTTTTCTTATGTAAACAATTCCCTGTTTCTGACCCCAGAGCAGAAAGGGTTAAGGGCCTTGTTCAAGGACCCAACAAGGGCAGCTTGGTGGTTAAGGTGATGGGTTACTGACCCAAAGGTCAGCGGTTCAATCCCCACTGTCAACACTGTTGGGCCCTTGGGCAAGGTCCTTAACCCTCAGTTGCTCAGCTGTATAAAAATAATCATTGTAAGTCGCTCTGGATAAGAGCGTCTGCCAAATGCTGTAAATGTAAATGTAAATGTACTGGGACTTTAACCTCTTCAGTAACCCAAAATCTTCAACCAGTGAGTTGCTCCAGCTCCAAGGTGATGTAGGAAAATATCTTCCACCATCCTGGTACTGATCCTCCAGACTAACGGCTAATTCACACCAGAACCAGGAGGTGTTTTTTACTTCCATTTGCCTTTTGTTGCAGACAGAATGCCACTGGAATCAGTGCAGCAGTTTAGAACGAAGCGGTTTACACATGTTACACGTCCATAAAAATGCGAAGGGAGCTTTTTTAAATGCTTCGGTCTTATTTCTCAGTTTGACGTTATAGAAATCCACACACTCAGAAGAACAGCCTGCCTGCTATTCTGTCACATAAAGTCCTTAAGGACTGGGGAACTGCTACTTTGTGACACTGATGAATTTCGGCGTCGTTGTTTATGCCGTAAAGCGGTGATGGCATGAAAATTTAAATAAAATACTTCAGTATACACTACATGGGAACGACACAAGCGGATCAGTCTGCTATCGCAGGGCAAAACTGAATATTTCAGGATAAGTAGCAGCCGCACAGTCCCAGGTTTGATTCCTGGGCTTGGGGTGTTTCTGTGTGGAGTTTGCATGTCCACCCCCTGCTTGCATGGGTTTCCTCCAGGTACTCCGGTTTCCTCCGACTGTCCAAAAACATGCACAGTAGGCTAACTGGCGGTTCCAAATTGCCCCTAGTTGTAAGTGTGAATGGTTGTATGTGTGTTGGCCCTGCGGTGGCCTGGAGAGCTGTTCAGGGCGTAGCCCGCCCTTACCCAGAGTCGGCTGAGATGGGCGCCAGCCTCCTTGTGACCCTAATTAGGATTAAATGGTTCAGAAAATGAATGAATGAATGAATGTAATAAGTGGCATGTAATGTACTGCGTGCTGGTCATCATCATAAAATTAATCTTTCAGAATATCCCTCTATGTATTCGCCTCTCAGTCACTCGGTCAGGGTTTATTTCAGTGTACATCTCACTTGCTGTGTATATTCTGGAACCACCGCTCTACATCAGTCTTGTAAAGTGCTCACGATGGGCTCTACTGCTTCAGGAGATCAGTGAGATACACCGGAGCATATTCATTCAGAGCTTTAATCTCTGTAGGAAAAACAGAGCTTTATAAGCAGCAGGAGGAGCTTAAAGCTTTTTAAAAAAAAGCAGGAAAACAACACATAAATATAGTCATATATTCACTAGAGTTCATATATTTCATATTCATAATTATTTCTAAGGGGATAATAATTCATTCATTCATTCATTATTTCAATCATCTTCATCCGCTTGTTCCAGGGTCGGGTCGCGGGGGGCAGCAGCCTAAGCAGTGAGGTCCGGACATCCTCTCCCCAGACACTTCCTCCAGCTCTTCTGGGAAGGCGCTAAGGCGTTCCCAAACCATGCGAGAGATGTAGTCCCTCCAGTGTGTTCTGGGTCGGCCCCGGGGTCTCTCCCTGGTTGGACATGCCCGAAAAACCACACCAGGTAGGTGTTCGAGAGGCATTCTAATCAGATGCCCGAGCCACCTCAACTGGCCCCTCTCAATGCGAAGGAGCAGCGATTCTACTCTGAGCTCCTCCTGGATGACAGAACCTCTCACCTTAAAGTGAGAAAGTGATAATAATAAGTTGTAGAAATGTTAATTACATTAAATCTGAAGGATGAACCTGGACCTAGCGATGCTCCATCATTCTTGAGCAGAGCTTTCGATTTAGATTTTCTTTAGCAGAGCTTGTAGGTGAATTCATTTTTTTTGTTTTATTGCCAGAAATCAAAATTTATGATTTGTTAAAACTTACAAGGTTTTGTATACTTTATTTCATTTATTATAAATATCCACACTGCTGAGTTGGAAAGATAATGTTCTATAATCAGCATCAAAGTTAAAGCTTCGTGCAAGCTTCAGGTTCGCTAATTAACGTCAGGGATCTGACGGAAAAACGTCTGAGACACGGCATTTTTTTTTAAAGAAAGAATACATTTCATATTCATTTATGCAAACGAATTCATAATGTTGAATAAGATCTATGTACTGACAATGTGGAACATTTTACTGCTTGATCAGTACCAGGCAGGAACCTAATAATGATAATTATAAGCAGTGTGAAAAGATGTCCCAGGGTGGCCACGCATGAATGGTTGTGTGTGTTGGCCCTGTGATGGTCTGGCGAGCTGTTCAGGGTGTACCCCGCCTATTACCTATTAAGTGACTCCAAAACCTTCCCCATGTCGGCTTGCAGCCTGTTGATGGTCGACATTTAGAAGGTTTTGGACTCACTTACTCATTTGCTGAACCTGTTAATTCTACTAGGGTGGTGGGGAGGCTCGTGCCTATCTTAGGCCTATCTTAGGTAATACTGGAACAGCTAATTAGCCTAATGTGCATGTTTTTGGACTGTGGGAGGTAAATGGACCTCTTGGAGGAAACTCACGCAAGCACAGGGAGAACATTTAAACTCCACACAGAAACCAAAAATGCTGCTTGTAGGTCACGTGCTTTTCCTTCGGTATCGGCTACAGCAGTGGGTCTAGTGTTTGTGGTGGAAGTTGTAGTTGCCGAAGAGGTTACTATTTCAAAGTGACAAGACGTCGCTGTCTGACTTTTACAGACAAATTTGTTGCTATCAGACTGCTTATGCCATTTACTAAGATTAACACCCCATGTTTACGTACCATTTCTTAGTTCCTATTTATTTATTTTTTATTTTTTTATTTTAAAACTGCAAAATCCTTAAAACAGCATAGTGGTGTAGAGGTTAGCACGTCTACTTTACAGCAAGAAGGTCCCGGTTTTGAGACCCAGGCTTGGCGAGGACGTTTCTGTGTGGCGTTTGCATGTTCTACCCTTGCTTGCATGGGTCTCCTCTGAGTACTCCAGTTTCTTCCCACAGCCCGAAGAGATGCACATTAGGCTTCTCGGCTGTTCCAAATTGACCTTAGGTGTGAGTGTGTGGTAATGAGTGTGTGTGTTGACCCTGTGATGGACTGGCGAGTTGTTTAGGGTGTACCCTGCCTTCACCCTAAGTCAGCTGAAATGGACGCGACCCTAATTAGGATAAATCTATATGATGTGACTTCTGAAGGTAACTGGTAGCACCAGATCTTATTTACTTTTTCCACTCATTTCACAGTAAGAGAGCTTTGCTTTGATTATGTTATAGAGGAGCTGTTTTAATTTCATAGACTGTGTGTGTGTGTGTGTGTGTGTGTGTGTGTGTGTGTGTGTGTGTGTGTGTGTGTGTGTGTGTGTGTGTGT
>JAOUQZ010027212.1:0-14640 GCA_028564935.1 Neosilurus hyrtlii
AGTGGCGTTTGGGGCGTTTTTACGTGCCCAAATAAATCGACTTGTCTGTATGACATTTTTATGGCGAGCAGACGGTGTGTAGTCCTGGTTCCTACATCCGGGACACGGGAGTCTGAGTATGGCGGCAAATGAACGGACTTTTATTGACTTATCTGCAAGTGTCCGTTACAGCTAGTGATCGGTGTTTTGTGGTGTGTGTGAGTTCGCTCTGTTTGAAGTATCTGTGTGCTACGAAATGACTTTGAATACGGTAGTTCAGTTTTTGAAGACAGGAATCGGGTGCCCGGTCGGGAATGTTGTACTCTGCATTTTATTGATTTTTGGTGCCCCTGTCGTCAGATAAGGTGCCTGCGGGCATTCGGGCACCCGATTTTTCGAGCCCTGATCATAAAGGATTAAAAACAGAGAAATAAGATCTCCTTATTTTGATGGTTGACCTTCGACATATGAACTGTGGCATGCTTAATACTTTAAAGAGCCTCCGTAGAGACTTATTTATAGTTCCTGACTATGAGGGGGTTATGTAGCTGGAATTATAGTGTAATAACCGCCATAACACTTCCAAACAGTTAAAACCTTCCATGTTAATATATCAAGTTTATGTAAATTTATTTATTATGAATGGCTTTTATTTTTGGTGGTACGCAGTCACACAATTAGTAAAGGTGTAACGGAGAGAAAGATGGATTCTTTATTGATGCAGTGATGGAACATGCATTGCTGTGGGAAAATTGACCCTGCACACTTGCAGTTTAAATATAGATGAGAGAAACTCTTACAAAAAGAATAAGAGCAGTCGAAGAGTGCAAACTTCTGCCAACGCCAGCAATCTTTCATATAAACCAAAACGTTAAAAAACATCACATCATCCAATCCTACAGTGGGAAAGAATCCTTAAAAAGATTCATGGGTCCAGTATTATCTCCAAAATGTAATGGGGGCTTCCTTGTCCAAAACCCTGCCTCTGGTAGAAATTTCATAAAGGCTGTTACGTATTTTTCCATAGCCACACACAAATTAAAACCACAACCCACACAAAACAAAGGAAAACGTAACCTGGTAATAAAAAAAAATCAAACAAAGAACTAGAAACACACAGAGAGCGCAAACCCCCACCAAGCTTTAAACAGAATATATAAAAAAACAAAACAAAACCCAGAAAGTACACAGCACCACCTGCTGGTCCTGATGTAATACAACACTTTCAAATGATCTCACAATGTTAAAGAATCCTTTCAAAAATTACTGGATCGAGAATTTGGTTCAGATCATATCCACAATTTCATGGGATGTTTCTTGGGCTGTACTTCACCTCTCCAAAAATATTTTTGCTGATAACTTTTTGCTAAAAAATAGACCAAAAAAACCCCCCGACTTGGTGGTGGTTAAAACAACGACCGATATGACCAGCACAAATAAAAATTATCTGAATTGTTGATTACTTTAAGTATGATTCAGAAACTGTGTAAAAACATTATTATTATTATTATTATTTGTTTTTTCTACTGTGCTTTACCATAAGCACTGCGTCCAGTGAATACTCAGTAACTTCAAAATATCAATATTTGCTAAGCATTTATTTAAAAAAAATAATACATTTCCTTTGTGTAGTTGGATGCAGGATGTTGAATCAGTTTGATGTGGGATAGAGGGGGGTGTCAAAAAATGTAGTAATGACAGGGAATCATATGGTCTGCCATTACCAAAAAAAAAAAAAAATTGCAGAATTACTTAAAAATCCTTAAAACATTCCTGCAATAATTAGCAGTATCAGTTTTTTCTTCTTTTTACTAATATTTTTTATTTGTACAGTTTATATTCTTACATTTTAAAACCCTGAACATGTTTAAGCAAGATTCCACGGACAAAAACAAACAAATCTGACATCATCGCAGCAATTCAAGTTGATTCAGCAGTGATTAAAGTTCCCCCAAGGCTTTTAATGCAAGATCTGAATTCCTGAGGAAACGCCTTGCTTCAGAAGCCTGGTGCTGGTCTGGGTGTGTGTGTGTGTGTGTGTGTGCGCGTGTCTGTGTGGTGTTTTTGTGTGTGTGTGCCCTTTTCTAACAGTTTATTAAATTTTAATCATGGTTTGTAATGCTGAGTAAGGAATTGCATGATCTAGCAGTCTAGTGTTCGTTCTCTGATTTATACCTGGAGTATCGCTCATGTCCAACACAAGTCCCGCTTTCACAATCCTACAGGCCAATTGATTTTACGCCTTTGCCCGTTCCATATCAGTCCAGAAGTCTGAACGGTAAGCAAGGCTAAAGTTACTATACGAAACAGTTACTAGGGAAAAGTTCTCATCACTAGGGTGTCATGTGTAAGGATGACGCCCTAAGAGTCTTGAATATTGCTATAATCCTTACGCCATATCACACATTGGTTTTGCCCTGCATTCTTCCTGAACCGTTTTCGGATAGCCGCCTGTGTGTTCTTGTCAGCCGAGAGAGCCGTTGATGACTAACAGGATGTTTAGAAAGTCATCTAAACTTATCTATTCCTAAAAAATTTAAATTCATCAAGTAGTGATTATGTAATGCCTCTGCGCAAAGAATTTATTCATGGGAAAATTGTTCAGGATGAATTACGACAAAATTTGGATGATTAGAGTGATTACATTTTCCTTCAGGGTCGTTCATATGGTTAAATTGTGCCTGGAAAATGGTTCCTATTTTGTTAATGCTACATCCTAGCCATGCTCTTGTGAGTTTTAGCACGACCATGAATTTGATTAAGTTTCACTTCTCATCAGTAAGTAACCCCATTTCTTGAGTGCCAGGAGAGATAATTCAAAATTAACGTTAGCTACATTCAGGAATATCTAGTGAGCTGATCGACGTAGCTACCACGTAACTAGGCTACCACGTAACTACTACGAAATTAGGCTACTACATAAATATGCTACCATGTGACTAGGCTACTATGAAAATAAGTAACGTAACTAGGTTGCTACAAAATTAGGCTACTACGTAACTATGATACAGTTTGTAACATGAACAGTTTCAAAACTTATGATTACATTGTATTATTATTATTTTATTATTATTATACGTAACTTGTGTAATGTGGTGTTTGGGGGGAAATATTCAATCTCCAGTGATTCTGATAATATCATTGTTGTGAGTTGCTGTAATTTTGTTCGTTCAATCAGGATACAAGTATTGGCACCCTATAAAGGCACTTGATTTGCTGTGTGTTGCAGGCAGTCGATGCTGAAACACTTTGAACTACCTTCCTACAAGATGTAGCGCATGACAAGCTAACGAGACGCTCTTTCTTTTCTTTTTCAAGATTACCATTTATGGGCTTTGCTTTTGATGGCGTTTTGCGGGCGTGGCTAAATATAATTAGGCCCAGTTATTGGTATAAACTGCTGTGGTGATACTGAATTCACTTGAATATTCTGCATGTACTGATTGTATATACTGATTATCTTGTTTTGTTAATTAGGAGAAGCTTGTTAAATGAAAATGAACTCTGCCTCGAGAATGCAGATGGTAATTTATAGATGAATGGTGTTTGTCTGTGTAAACATTTAAGTACAATTTTTATTTTTTGCATGAACTACGTGGAAGGTACAGAGACACACTGATTTTGGTTCTATAGGAAATTGTGTGTGTTTGTCTGTCCACAGTCCATGAGTGCGCGCTCTGTTCTAATAAGTTAGGACTTACGGAAATTGTACTAAATTAATATTATGATGGTCATTAAATTAACATAGACAGGAACTTTCCAGTAGGTCTAACGCCGGGATCTAATTACATCATTACAAGTTCAACTTAGTCTTCAAGTTACACAGAGCATGTGAGCGTCTGAAGAGGTAAGTCTTTAAATTCGAATTTCACCACTAATGATACGGTAATTAATATCATTACAGCAGTAATGTTATTGGTAGTTTTAGTGTAAACATGTCATTCAGGTAACGTAACATTAGGTCCTATTATACAACAACAAGGATCTGACATGTGCCACCAGAAAGGTCAGTGTTTGCTCCGCCACTCATTTTTTTTAATTGTACGATTTTTTTTATCTAATAAGAGGATTTTGTTTGGTTTTGGCTTTCAGCATCAGAAAGCAATTATACATTTTGTGATAGGTTGATCAGTCGTTCTCGTAGAAACACAGTCCTGTAATTCTGATCACAGAGGAAAGGGTGGAGCAAGTCATCACTCAGACATTTGTAACATTCTGTTCCAACAAGCAGCTTTATAAGAAAGTTTTCCCCTCCAGCACGCTTCACTACCAGTTCATTTTTCATTTCCAAAATCCCTCACATTTAATTAAATCCGGACCAACCCATTCTAGTTCTCGCCGGTCTGTACGATTGAATTCGATATTCCCAGACACATTCTAAAGCAGTCATTTATCTCAACGCTCGTGCTTCTTTTGTTTGTGTTTGTAAACATTAATCCGATGCCATTGGTGCTGTAGCATGAGCGACAAAGTGACCTTCAGTACTACATGGGTACCCTTGAGACGACAGCAGCGCACACACTCACAAGCGCTTTCTTTCACTCACAGCCTTATTTGGACACGGCCTAGACGTCAACTGTAAAGTAAGGGGTCTTAAAATAGACGCTTCTCCGGCTGCTTTTCCTAGAGATGGAAAAGACTCCATTATGACTGTTATTATATAACAGAGGTTGTACTGAAGATAATACTGAGTCATCGAACAACAGTAAATGTTTATGCAGACATATTTTAAAGACAGCGAAGGCAGGGGTGTTAAATCCCTTAGATATTTCTTGGCTTCTGTTCTGGAGAGTTCATACAGAATCTGGTGTGTGTGTGTGTGTGTGTGTGTGTGTGTGTGTATATATATAGTTGGTTAAGGCTCTGACTTAGTGATCCAAAGGTCGAGGGTTCAAGTACCAGCACCAGTCTGCCACTTTTGGGCCCTTGAGGAAGGCCCTGAGCCCTTGATTGCTAAGTTGTATAAAATTGAAACATGTAAGTCTCTGCCAAGTGCCGTAAATGTAAACGAATGGTTATGTGTTGGCTCTGTGATGGATTGAAGAGGTGGTCAGGGTTTACCCCACCTCCAGCCTCCCAGAGACCCTAGTAGGATTAAGCGGGTCGGCAGATGGATGGAGGGACTTTTTTGGCCACGTCATCCAGCTTGTAAACTAAATAAGTTAGCGAATGTTGTAACTCTGGAAGCTTTTCAGAGCAGGATGGAGTCACGCATTTGAATGATAAAGATTATGGCACACAGTGACATCTTTTGACGTGACAGATCGTGGGATGCTGATGTTCTGAAAACATGTTTCAAGTTAAAGCCTACTTACAGTCTTTGCACTAACATGGGACTGCCAAGAGAGCACCCGCTGGAAACCACCAACGTTCCTGGATTTCAAATGTCACCTCCATCGCATTGGTCCACCCACATCAGAGCAGGAGGGCTCTCTCTCTCTCTCTCTCTCTCTCTCTCTCCTTCCCTCTCCCTCTCCCTCTCCCTCTCCCTCTCTCTCTCTCACATCAGCCTGAGCCATTTTCTGTTCTGTTTTGTAAATGGCTGCAGTAGTTAAGTCCCAGCCCTCCTCTCCCTCTGTTCATTGTACCCAACACAGAAGTGTGTCTCATAGCTTTTCTGGGACTTTTAACAAGACTAAGCGCCTCTTGGGAACAACAAGCATCCAGCAACAGCTCTGTCTGACACCAGTGTTTACACTCTCAGCGCTCTCGACCGCTGAATAAATAAACAAGTCATTTTCCAGATGCTTGAATACATGCAGCTTTGTGACGTCTCTGTGTGTTTGGGGAAGCCATAGCGGATCATATTACAGTGTCGTCAGAGGACTAGATACGAGATATGTGCATGCATATATGAAGCACCATTGAATATTGTGTATCAGTGGGCGTAGAAAGTACTACGAGAAATAAATTCGGTTTTAGGAGTTGATCTGGGGGATGTGGGTAATAAATCCCTACAGTAATAAAAATAAACAGAGTTTCCAGTGGGTTGTGTTTCATTATGTATCTGTATGCGTGTGTCACATGTTCACATCTGATCAGACGATATACGCCATATGGTGTCCTCGTTGTCATAGAGTGCAGGTTACCTCTGCCAGGCAACATGGATAATGTGACGAATAGGCCCTATATATAAGTCCTGTTTTAATTACCCATCTGCTTGTTTAAAGATTTACAAAAAGGCTGGTGTTTGACCTTCCAGAGACGCTCAAGGTCAAAGCGAACTGTCTCATTTGAAACTCTATATATGGTTTCCAGTCAGTCTTTAACAGTATCGGCATGTCTCTCAGCGGGCAGCTCGGTGGCGCAGTGGTTAGCACGTTTGTCTCACAGCAAGAAGGCCTGGGTTCGAGTTCCAGGCGTGGGCGTTTCTGTGTACAGTTTACATGTTCTCTCTTTGCTTGTGTGGGTTTCCTCCAAATATTCTGGTTTCCTCCCACAGTCCACAAACATGCACAGTAGGCTGATGATTTTCACTGCCAAGAATTCGGCCAAGTACAAGTTGATATCTGCCTACAAGAATTACAGATATGGGTCATCATTCGGACTGTAGCTTTCTTATTCTTCATGGCAGAGAAGAAAAAATACAGACATAGCCAAACTGGATAGAAATAAAGTCACAGAGGGGGTATGTGCGTGCTTACTCCCCTCCATTGTTGGTTGTTTGATATGGAAGGAAATACTTGATGGGTTGGAATTGGATATGACTAAAATTAGGGGGAGAAAGTATATTTTTAAAAAAGTTGGTGTAAAACAGGGAATTACCCCATGACCTCATGTACCCAATGTTTTCCTGCCTGGATAGGGCTTAAGTTGTATTAAATCAAATCAAAAGTTTGTTGTAAATTGTATTTGTTTGTTGAGGATTGGCTTTCTTTGGCCCTCAGTAGAAATTTAATATTCAGATATTCCAGTGTTTATTACCTGGAGGATGATAGCATAAATCCCTCTTACGACCAACTTAATATCCTGTACAACTCAAACAACTCCACGCACATCAAGTTAGCAAGTTTATCAAACTCCACAGCTTTTTTGCTTCTCAATGCATAAATATTATTCCTGAAGTGTAAGGACTTTTCCCCTTGTTTCCTCTCTCTCTCTCTCTCTCTCTCTCTCTCTCTCTCTCTCTTTCTCTCTCTGTGTAAATGTCAGCAGGCACAGCTGTCTCTGTTAGTAATTATTCCTCTTCTGTTTAGTGACAGCGACAGCTCACTCTAGGGCCGTGCGTGCGAGTCACATTATTCGTTTTGTACAGAAAACGCACACCCCACCTTTAAACCCCGGTATGCAGGTTAATTTATGCACTCAACCATAACATTCTGTTACTATTTTAACTCCAACTTAAAGTAGTCATCACTGATCCAAACACCTGCAATATCATTCATTACAGAACAAAAAGTAGTCCATGGGGTGAAGTTGAACCTGGTCTAGCGGTTATCCAGGATGGGTGGAGTCAAGCCCAAAATTCTTGGACATGGACACAACTCGGGGTCACTCTGAAAACCCTCTGTAATATGATTTCTATTATGTTTATGTATTTACATATTTATGGAATTTTGGGAGATGCCCTTATCCAGAGTGACTTACATTTTTATCTCCTTTCATATACATCTGTGCAGTTGAAGGTAAACGGCCCAACAGTGGCAGCTTGATGGTGATGGGACTTCAACCTGTAACTTTCTGATCACTAACCTAGAGCCTTACCCACTGAAACACCACTGCATCTCTATTGAGATATGCCTGGGGGGCATGTTTGGCAGTGCATCATGGCTACGTTGGAGTTGGTACCACTTTTATATTTGGGTCAACAGCATTCGGGACCCCTTGTTTATTTTTCTGCTACTCCCTTGGCTATTTTCGATGGTTTCTGCTATCATCAGGGGCTTCCCAAGTTGCTGCCATGTTGCATCTCTGGATTACTGTTGTTTATCAGTTAATTAATTAGTTAGCTTAGTATTTAAGCTACCGCAAACAACGTAATTCCTTTGTCCTATAATGTGATAGTTTCTGGTTTGGTTGGATACTAAAACACAGGTTCACCCCCTCCTGCATTTCTACAAAAGCTTAACGTAGCACTATGTCAAAATGTTGCACTATGTCAAGAAGTAGCTGAGGGCGTCTCGGATGAACTAGGTGGAGTTGTTGTTGTTTTTCCAGGCTGGATGAGTGCGTTAGTTGAGTGAGTGTTTCAGTGTATAGGAGGAGATGGATGAGATCCAGTCCCACCCCGTATATATTTGGTTCTCCCAGCGAGGACTTTCTTCATCCATGTTTAAATATATGGACTGAAATGACTGAAATTTAAGAAAATGGCATCATTGGTCAATTAGATATCAGTTCACACAGGAAACACTTTGATTCACAGATTCACTGCTTTACTTCTGTTTCTTTTATTCAAGAAATATCCCTAATAATCAGATTTTACACCCCAGACTGCGATTCATCATTGTGATATGAAAACTGAGAATCACCTGCTTATATAGCACCAGTAAACCAGATGAGATGAAACATCATTATGGGAAAAATGCTGGACAGATGAGGGAATAAGCGAAGGTTTTTTTTTTTTTTTTTTTTTTTTGGGTGTTTTTAATTATTATTTTTTTTTTACATCCTTGATGTGAAAGAGCTGAAGGATGGTTTTTCCCCGCACACCTTAAGTTGTTTCTCATTTTCAGTGCCCTCACCTGTTTTTCATTTCCTTTAATGGAGGTGTAGGGGTGTGTGTGTGTGTGTAGGAGTTTATATTTTAGCTCATTATCCCTCTTCAGATTATAAAACAACAGCAGCTCAGTTCTCTCTCTCTCTCTCTCCCTCCCTCTCTCTCTCTCTCTCTCTCTCCCTCCCTCTCTTTCTCTCTCACACACACACACACATTCATTATTCTCACACACACACAGAGAGAGAGAGAGAGAGAGAATAATTGCACTCACCCTTCACCCTGCCACTTAGTTATAGCTGGAAATCTATATGATCATAAAACACAAATTGTGTAGGTATTTTAAGTTAAGGAGCATCAGCTTCTTATTTGTTTATGCAAATGAGTCTTAAAATGTCCCGGTATTGGTCATCCTTACAGCATAATTTGTGTATATGTAATACATTAAAGTGATACAGATGCTTATTTTAACATAATTGACCTTAAAAAGCACAAAACTGTGTAATTTTATTTTATTTGATTTATTAGTGGGTGCTTAACCAATGGTTAGCAGGCATTTTCACTGGAAGAGATGTCAACACATTTAGTGGGGATGTCCAGCGCAAATAAACAAACCAATCTATTCAGCAAGCGACATTTTAGGTGATCAAAAACATGATCAGGCAAATATGGCAGCAATTTGGAGAAAATTAGTGTAATAGGAATAAGATAAATAGGGAGGAGTCTTGTGGAGGCAGTGAGACATCACATTCTAGTGACTCTGAGGACGAGGTACGTTTAGCACACTGACTAAACCCTTAGTCTTATTTTTTTAGTAATCCAGCCACATTTAGTGTAATTCTTATCTACTAGAATGGCGACATTTTGGCAGGGTTCAGAACTGAATGCTGCATCAATGAAGTTGCAGTAACTGGAGTAACATTTGCTGGAAAAATCGTAACAAACAAAATGCATGTTTTTGAAATCCTTGCTGGTTATAAATGTACCTTTAAAGTGGCCAGTTCACTTCCCAGGCATATTAAATACATGTAATACAGTGTTATATCTTGGAAATATAATTAAAGTGGCCACAGTCTCTTTCAGGAACTATTTGCTTACTCCTGTATACAAGTCTTAATGACCCCAACGAGCAACACAAGTGATGATGTTAGCAAACATTGCTGTTTTTATAATTATTTTTGAAATTACACATCTTCTTTTTCTTGAAGTGAAATGAAAGGCAAACCTTTCAAACTCTCCTGTTACACATAAACATATGTATCTTTTAATCATCTGGTGGTTTTGCTTACACTTTTGAAGTGAGAGTGCAAATTTGCTAGAATACGGTCGGAATCCTCCAGTTTATATAAAACAATAATAATGTTAACGGCAATCTTAACAATATACAGATTTCAAACTAACATATTTAATTACGCTAACAATGTTTAATTTTCTTTTAACTCTTGATCTCAGACTAACAGGGTGAATCTTCATGTTCAGCCAAAATGAACTGATAAATAAAGATAGAACAAATGAATGGACACATTTAAAGTCATTACATCCAGCATTTGGCCAGGCAAAGTTGCCTGCATGTAACAACCGCAAACATCAATCATAACAGAAGAGGACTGCATTTGAGCAGTGAATTTCTTGCACTAGCCTCTGACGTCACTGTTTCCAAGTTTAGGACCAGCAGATTTGTGGTGCTGGTACCAGCTGGTGCTTGTTTTTTTCAGTCGAAATGCACGGGACTGATTATTTGTAGCAGGCATTCTGACACCTTGGTGGAAAACAGGCCCTTTTTTTTTTTTTTTTTAGCTAGAGAGGATTTCTGCCCAAGTGTTGCTTCCAGAATCTTAATTGAATCAAAAGCATATTCGTTGCGAATCAGTGATGACGTGGGCTATCCACCCTCTTCCACATACTTGAGCTCATAGGTGTCCACGATCTCCTAGTGTTTGTTCTGATTTGAGAGTATGCTTCACCCACCATGCGAGACGTCCAACTCAGAAGTCTGAACTCTCAGGATTTGAGCGCAGAGTCTCCCAACTACAGAGAGCCAATCAAAGGCTTCATTTGAATCCGCTATACATAAAAAATAGGTGATGAGGATATCTGACATTGGAACGTGTGTTAAGCATGTGACATTCATTATTCAGATAGGAGGTTGCATAGCAATACTGGTGTAGATGATTTCTTATGAAATCCGCTTTCTAGTGTGTGCATCGTGTCTTTTCACAATTTTGATACTGCGGGAAACAGCTAGACGTGTGAGCCCCCACCCCTCATCCCACATGTGTAACATGATTAATGGTGTTGGTGGAGACTGTACTTTTTGTGTGTTGAATCAGAGCAGCACCGATTCAGTCCATTGTTTGAATCATTAAATGAATCACTGAATCATTCATTGAAAGCTTCAGCATGTAAGCACAATGGTTTAGTCTGTTTTAATACTTATTAAAGGTGTGTGTGTGTGTGTGTGTGTGTGTGTGTGTGTGTGTTGCTTGCGTGTTTTCTCTTCCTGGCACCAGAGCTGATACCATGATGCAACATAATGCCTTTGGTCTAAGAAACTCCTACTAAAACACACACAAACAATGAGCCGTATTCAGTGTGCACTCTATAAACTGTGAAAGGGCCTTCTCCATTTGCTTCCATTTTCAGATGCCACAAACCAGTCGAAGGGTCGCCGTTTTCCACTGGGGGTGTGTCCCCATCGTGGAAAGAAGGCAAACAGACCAAGCAAGGGAGAAAATTACATTCCTGTGTGTGTGTTAACTAGAGGATGAAATATACAGGTTCTGACTAGTATTAAAGGTTAATAAAAAGTATAATCAGTCCATTACTAAGGCCCCACCTTTAACATTCACCCTCTCGGTTAACTAGTAACGTTCAACGACCTGCGTACGTGTATGTTCATTCATTCATTTTCTAAGCTGCTTAATCCTAATAAGGGTCTCGGGGAGGCTGGCCACCATGCCACCATCTGTGAGTGTGCAAAAACAAGAACACTCAATTCTTTTTACAGTTTTGTTAATTGTCTCTGCCTAAGAGTTTGTTTTTGGCTCGGTTTGTTAGCATGATTTGTTTTTATGTTGGGTAGCAGGAAATGTCATCAAATTTATATCAGGAGTGGGGTTTTGGAGAAGGAACACTACATTCAATTTCGAAAATAATTCAGATAAAATTTTGCTTCCAGAAATATTTTTATTGATTTTTTTAACATTGTGAGATAGTCAAAGTATAGTACTTCCCCTTTAAATGAAGTCATGTTTATTCAACACCTACAACAATGTTATTGCTCATAACACTGTAGATGATATCAGTTAAATGTCTCAGCCTGTGTATTGGTTCCCTTCCTTTCTGTCCTTGTACACCCATATATGGCAGTCCATTTTTGGAGGGAGTTATTTGTATACATATACAGTGGGTCTCTGTTCCTTCCTTCTCTCTCACTCTTGCCACACACACTCACTCTCTCACACACACACACGCTCACACACGCTCACACACACCGAGGCGTGCCTGCATTTATCTTAACATCTGCCATGAGTGCGTTTCCTGTGGAATGTTTCCTCGCTCAGTTCACTTAAAACAGGCAGGTTTCGGTGAGGTACAGCCATAACACTCAGGTGCTCTGTCTGTCCTCATGCTGGTTTAGCTGGCTCTGCTAGACAGGGCTTGGTGTCACATAATGCAAATGATGAGTATGTGATCTCACCTGCAGTGCTGGAAAAACACCATACAATCTGAGTGTGCTAAACTGGACACATGATGACCGCCCTGTCTTACTTATGTTTATAAAAGTAAAAAGCAAGTAATTATCTCTGTCAGGTCATGTGGAGATGCTTCTGTTTTCCTCGCTCATGTTACCTCTGCTGCCGCATTAACAGCTCACCAGTCCATCACAGGTTGACAAATCACACTCACGACTAGCGGCAATTTGGAACAATCATTTTCTTTCACCCAATCTATGGAAGACAGCCTCTTCAAAAGCTCCTTTAATTCATTCATTTATTTATTTGCTGAATAAGGGAGGCTAGAGCCTATCTCAGCCAACTATGGGCAAAGGCGGGGTACACCCTGAACAGCTTGCTAGTCCATCACAGAGCCAACACCTGCACAACTATTCACACCAACACTCACAACTGCGAGAGGAAACCGGTGTACCCAGAGAAAACCCACGCAAGCAGGACGAACATGAACATGCAAACTCCACATAAAAACACCCTCACCGAGACTCAAATTCAGGACTTTCTTGCTGTGAGGCGGACATGCTAACCACTACGCCACCGTGCCGCCCTGATCGCCATTATCATGGCTATATTATGTTTGTGTTCTGTGCTGCACCATTCCGATCCTGACCAGTACAAGTACACATTCTCTTACAGCGAATAACAGCAACATGCTAAACACTGACGAAAGATTTTCAGCTTTAAGAAGATGTTCTCAGAAATATTGGATCTTTCATAAAAAAGTGAGGATAAATGATGAAATTTGTAGACGAGGCTTTCGTATTGTAAATATTTCACTGTGGTTTTGTTGATGGAAACGGGGCTGTAATCATGGACACTGTGTGTGAGAGGAAGGGAGGGAGGGAGAGTTTCTTGGGAACAAATAAAAGAAACATAAAAATACCTGTACAATACGCATACAGAGAGAGACATAGATACACACACCGAGGCAGAGAGACCGAGAAAGACAGAGAGAGAGAGAGGGCAGGAAGAGGCCAACAGTCTGCACTGCAGTATTTTAGTTTGGCATAAAGATGAACAAGGGAGGACACCATGTCCAAGCCCTTCCCCCTCTCCGTGTGTCCCATCACCCAAGCCAAATTTGGATTTTGCTGCCAGAAGAATGCAGTTCTCACACACACACACACACACACACACACACACACACACACACACACACACAAATATGCATGATGTATTTTTTATCTTTTGGTTCTCCGCAAGACAAGGGAGGAATAAGATTCATCTGAAATCTTTAAACCTTGTACTACAAGTTGTATTCTTAAACCACACACACACACACACACACACACACACACACAGCTCTGTAGCACCTCACTATTTGATCCGATGATCGAGGAACATTTTAATCTCATGATGAAGTTTACTTGAAGTGTCTGCCATGATATTGAGTTCCATTTTATGTAGTGAATGTGGTACATTAATAGTGAAGTGGCCTGAATGTGGACTGGAGGGGCGGATTTTTATGCTGCGTATCAGGAAAGCATTCCCGTGAGATTAGTTCTGGAGTTATGAGTTATTCTTCAGAGCATTCTCTTGTTATAGGGTTTTTTTTTTAATCTTTTTTTAAAAATTAATTAAATATAATTCAAAGACTCTAACAAGTAATATTTATTTCCCAGTTTTTCATGGATAAATTCTTCTTATTATAAAAATATTATATATTATTATAAATTTTCTTATTGGTTAAATAATTTCAGTAATATAAATTACTAGTTTAAAAAACTGGCAGATTTTCAGAAATATTCTGGACTTGTTTATTTGTATTATTATAATAATGTTTTATTTTTAAACTGTTTTTTCTTAAATGTTATTGTATTAAAATATATATTTTTATATTTCTTTTATTTTTTGTTATATTTATTTTTTTTGTATAGGGATATTATTTCACTAAGAGTTTTATTTACAGAGGGTTAGCAGTTTTACAGAATAAATAATATATAATGGAGGAATTGTGTGTGGGTGTGTGTGTGAAAAACAGTAATGTTTGTTTATGGATCTTTCTGCTTGTCACACTTTGTAGACAAAGTAAGGTGTCGATCATCATTCCCTGCCCTTCACCCTCTCCTCACCTGACTCTGTTACCATGGAAATTTTCTTTTGTGGAAACAGAGAGCAGAGTCCTGCAGAGGAACAGAAGGAGAAACACTCAGAAAGCACAGGGAACTCGTGTGTGTGTGTGTGTGTGTGTGTGTGTGTGTGTGTGTGTGTGTGTGTGTGTGTGTGTGTGTGTGTGTGTGCAAGCTGAAGCATCAGTTTTATTTTTTTTTT
>JAOUQZ010027222.1:0-14640 GCA_028564935.1 Neosilurus hyrtlii
TATATATATATATATATATATATATATATATATATATATATATATATAGAGAGAGAGAGAGAGAGAGAGAGAGATACCTGACAATAAGTGATCAAAAGAATTTTTCTAAGTTAAAAAATATCATTATCTTCAACTTCTTCTGCTTGATCTGGGGTCGGGTCACGGGGCAGCAGCCTAAGCACTGAGGTCCAGATATCCCTCATTTGACTCAGCTCCCTCTTCACCACGATGGACCAGTACAAGATCAGCTTTACAGCAGAGGCTGCACTGATCTGTCTTTTCAAAAATGTTCTAATAATTTATAAACAAATTTTCATAGCAAGCATGCTAATTACAAATTTTTGCATATCTTGGCCAGAGTAAATGCTATTAACATTAACCCTAAATGTCATTGGCAAATACAGTATTTCCAGGATAATTTGCAAGTCCTTAAAGTAGAAAACACATTAACAAAAGAAATTTAATATCATTCACTATTATCTGTTTGAAAGTCACTCATTTATTGACTGATACTGAACCTGGAAGGGCAAAATGTTCCTCCTACCTTTATTCTGGTCATTTAACAGAGGAATATTTTATTCACAAGCCCAGCATTGTGAAAAGTTTGGGGATGTGTTTGGGGCAGAACAGACTGAGGAAGGATGCTGCACTGACAGTATGTAAACAAAAACATTGCTACAATGGAGCTTTGGAGAAAAAAAGAAGGCTGGACATAAGTTGTCTTATACAGTGTTGTGAAAAAGTGTTTGCCCCTTAATGATTTCGGGGGTTTTTTTTGCATGTTTGTCACACGTAAAGTTTCATATCATCAAACTTTTTTAAATATTAGTCAAAGGAGACACAAGTAAACACAAAATGCAGTTATAAAATGAAGGTTTTTATTATTAAGGGAGAAATAAATCCAAACCTTCATGGCCCTGTTTGAAAAACTGATTGCCCCCCCTGTTAAAACCTAACTGTGGTTCATCACACCTGAGTTCAATTTCTAAAGCCAGACCCAGGCCTGGTTACTGCCACACCTGTTCTTAATCAAGAAATCACTTAAATATGACCTCTCCGACAAAGTGAAGTAGACTAAAAGATCCTCAAAAGCCAGACATCGTGCTGAGATCAGGAACAAATGGGAAAGAAAGTAATTAAGATCTAACAGTCTGAAGAAGGTTATAAAGCCATTTTTAAAACTTTGGGATTCCAGCGCACCACAGTGAGAGCCATTATCCACAAATGGCGAAAACATGGAACAGTGGTAAACCTTCCCAGGAGTGGCAAGCTGACCAAAATTACCCCAAGAGCGCAGCGATGACTCATCCAAGAGGCCATGAAAGACCTCAAAAGAACTGCAGGCCTCACTTGCCTCAGTTAAGGTCAGTGTTCATCACTCCATCAAAATGGCCTGCATGGCAGAGTTTCAAGACAAAAACCACTGCTGAGCAAAAAAGAACATTAAGGCTCATCTCAAATTTGCTAGAAAACATCTTGATGATTACCAAGACTTTTGGGAAAATACTTTGTGGACTGACGAGACAAAAGTTAAACTTTTTGGAAGGTGTTTGTCCCATTACAGCTGGTGTAAAAGTAATAATGCACCAACAGTTAAATATGGTGGTGGTAGTGTGATGGTCTGGGGCTGTTTTAGGATCTGGAAGACTAGCTGTGATAAATGGAACCATGAATTCTGCTGTCTACCAAAAAATCCTAAAGGAGAATGTCCGGCTATCTGTTCGTGACCTCAAGCTGAAATGAACTTTGGTTCTGCAGCAGGACAGTAATCCAAAACACACCAGCAAGTTCACCTCTGAATGGTGAAGAAAAAGAAAATGAAGACTTTGGAGTGGCCTAGTCAAAGTCTTGACCTGAATTTTGGATGGATGGACATGGATTTTTTTTCTCCCTTAATAATTAAAACCTTCATTAAAGACATTGTGTTTCATTCATTGTGTTTAGTTGTGTTGTCTTTGCCGAATATTTAAATTTGTTTGATGATCTGAAACATTTAAGTGTGACAAACATGCAAAAAAAGAGAAATCAAGAAAGGGGGCAACCACTTTTTCACACTAATGTAAATAAATATCTAGATCCTCAGCAAAGCCAGAGCTAGATGTAGTATCATCACTCAGCTGACAACAGTATCTGTTTTGATTACTGCACTAATGAACATGTTTCACAATTGTTTGTTACTTGCAAGTTATATTTGGGCTTAGGCAGGTAAGTGACACAAGGTAAGTGACGCTAATGCGGTAGGTGACGTAGTTTAGGTGAGACGGCAGATTCAAATCAGGCACGGGCAAACATTTATTCATTGATTTAATGGAATATATTTTGCCAATCTAATCAAAATATACTTTGAGGTAGAAAAAAGTATCTATTTAGGTCTGTTAAGTCCACTCTGAAGCACAGCGGGAAGGATTCAGGCAGGCTGACAGAGTTTATAGATCAGTGCTACGACAGAATCATCATGGGGAAACCAACCCAAACATCAACCCCATCCACCTCATCTAAGGCCAAGAGGCCTTTACTATTAAACTTACTATAACAGACTATTAATGCCTGTGGTTTCTAATTTTTATGCCTTTTTTCCCTCTTGTTTATTTTACACTCTGCTCTGTGTATGTCTGTGCTGTGTTTGATTCTAACACTTAATGTTTTGTTTACATGATAGCCGTTTATGCTAATGTTAATATGGAATATCTTCGGTTTGTTGGGTTGGACTGTGGATCTCTGTAAGGTAGATAATAACATGAATTATTTTACAATTGACAGTGGTCAGTGGTGGATGGCTCTCCGGCCAATACTGTCCAGTGCATTTTGGACTGACGGCAAGTTAGGGGATTGGTGATCCTTGGTGGATTGGGACTTGGTGAAATGCTTGTGGGTCCCAGCACAACACATTCTGGACCCCAACCTAATCGGGGCATTCAAGCGGGTCTGGGCTGCAGAGTTGGGAAGGTCAGGGGCCATAGAAGGAGGGGTCCTGTGAGGAGACAGCTGGTCTCCAGGCCTGCTGTCCCCACACCAACCAGCAGAGGGCAGCAGGGAGGGAGGAGCTGCACCTGATGGCAATTAACCATCAGGCACAAAGCCTATTTAAAGAAACCAGCACTCTTTAGAAGCTAATTGGTCTTTGTGTTTAAGTCACACAATTCACAGCCAGTAATTCAGTAATTTTTTTCCTGGGTTTTCAGTGGCCTTGTGCTGGTTTGCTTTTTCTGTTAAAGTGAGAAAAGATAAGAGAGAAAAAAAAAACAAAAAGAAGAAAAAATGAAATAAAAAGAAAAACAGAATATAAAAGTGTAGTCTGCTTCCTCAGTCTGGTTTTGGCTCAGTGTTTGGGCCCAAATTAACAAACAAGGCAAGTGGCAATGATGCTTCTGCCGGCAGCATGTTAGAGTTTTTCTATCTAAACTCAGAATAATATAAATATGTACGCACTGCCTTAAAGTGGAGCTCTGAAAATGTTTGCATATATTTCAAGTAAAGAAACAGCCTTAATATAACTTTGTCTTTTCAGTGGTATTTAAAAAATTATTTCTCCTCAAGAAGAAAACACGCTTACTTAACAGGAAATTTCCTGAACAGCGGTGGCATGCACGTTGGGCTGGCTGTGAGCACATACACGACAACAGAATCAGGCTCATGGCTTTAGAGATTCAGAGCTCCACTGTCAATTGTAAAATAATGCATGTTACTATCTACCTTACGGAGATCCACAGTCCAACCCAACAAACCGGAGATATTCCATATCAACATTAGCACAAACGGCTACCATGTAAACAAAACATTAAGTGTTAGAATCAAACACAGCACAGACATACACAGAGCACAGTGTAAAATAAACAAGAGGAAAAAAAGGCATAAAAATGAGATACCACAGGCATTAATGGTCTGTTATAGTAAGTTTAATCGTAATAGTAAGTTTTTGTATTGAAAACCAGCCCAAATATAGCTTTTTATTTATTTATTATTATTTTTTAAACTGTTGAATTGTGTTATGGAATCTATGTAATCTTGACTGGAGGGGACAGAAAAAGTAAGACAGCAAACAGAAGCAAAAGAGGAGACAAAAACACTACAGATATAAAGCAACATCCCTTCAAACCAAACTATCACAAGACAGTAAACTGCTACATTTGTACATAAATACACCATTAAATTTACAGAAAAAAGAGATGACATTAATCAAGAGTTTGTTAAATAATAATCAACACAAAAAATATATATATCACAGATGTATCAAATTATCGCCAAAAGTAACAAATACACAGTCACAGAGAGAGAAGAAAGAAAAGGGAAAAAAATATATACACACAAAACAAAAAAAAACAAACAAACCATAAAAGAATAAATAATTATAATGAAAAAAAATGTGTGTGTGCGTGTGTGTGTGTGTGTGTATATATATATATATATATATAGGTTTTATTAACAGCCGGTGGAATCCTGTCCACTCGAAACTTTTTTCAATTTTTACCAAGAGAGGCTGGAAATACAGCATATTAAATATGGAGCTGTGTACATAGAGTGCATTTTGTTGTGTCTAGCTCATGTAAACTTGAGCTCCAAGGAAGTGTCTAGCCTGCATTTTGTCTAGCTGTCTATAGAGTTGCATCCCTTCATTAGGAAGTGCAAGGTAATAAGTGGTCCAAGGTTTTGAGTGTTGTCTTAAAAAAGAAAATAAAATTGGATGCAGCCCCAATATCTGGTTGAGGGCACTGATAAGAAACTGAGCATTACTACTCCAAACACATTAGGGATACCACTAAAAACTCAGCTGGACACACCACACCCAAACAAAAGAAAGAAGACATCTTCCACTTACACCAACAACCTGCAGACAACAGAAATTGAGGTTAGTGTATTAATTTCCATTACACAACAAACAAAATAAACCTCTGCTCTAGCCTGCAATTTGCATATAACCACATAGAAAAGCTTCAGCAGTCTAACAGCTCCCTTCAACCTACCATCCAAACACTCAGGGAAAAAATTACCTCGAAGAAAAGAAAAGAGATGATACTGGACATCCGGACAAGACGTATGCTCAATAACATAATCTTCTCTGAGTCACCATGAACACTGTCTCGGACCCCGGAATAACAAAACACCCCATCCCATCATCACCAAACTGGAATATTATAAATAACAGATTATCAAGAGTAAAGGAAAATAACTGAAAGGCACAATATACAGACTCAGTGACCAATTCCCACATGAAATAAACAACCAAAGCAAAATTATATTCCCCATAATGAAACAACACAGACTAAACAATAAACAGGCAAATATTTTTGTGGACAAACTTTACACTGAAGTACAGCTTTACCAGGACTCACATATCAATCCATGTCTTTTCTAAAAGTGAAAAAAGAAAAAGAAAAAACCCTTCCCACTTCACAAACTCATATAAAGGACCCTAACCCTCCTTGTGTTCTATAACCAGTCCGTTATTTACTTCTTTTTACTTTATTTTTTTTTATTTGCTCAGTTGTTTATTTTGTACTTGTTTGTTGGTTTGTTTTTTTGTCTCACACATTTCTCTTCACTCTACATTCTCTTTTCTTTTTGTGTGTTTATTCTTTTCATTTCCACCTCTCAAGCAAACGTACAAACTAAATCCATCCCCACATATCATGATTCCTTTATAGGAGAAGAAAGGAAAAGTAAAAAAACAAAAACATTAACATATGGCTACACAACCATTTAAATTAATATCATGGAATGTGCGCGGCATCAGAACTTAGGCTAAATGAATCAAAGTAATCAATCACCTGGTAAAACTTAAAGCAGCTGTTTGCTTTCTACAAGAAACACACATTACAAATATGGAACTTGAAAATCTGAAATTTACAGTAAATACTTTAATAACAGTTCTTCATCAAAATACAATAGCTAACAAAGAGGTGTCTCTATGTTAATCAACAAAAACATTCCACTTGCCCATAACTCAATCATAGAATTTCCATCTTGTTTATTTATTTACTTAGGTCTCGTCCTTTGAGTTCCTTTGTTGAATTTCACCTTGCCTCTCAGCTAGGTCGGGTTCAGGGAATTAAATTGCTGCTTTACCCTAGCAAAGGGATTCTCTGCCAGCTCCCTAGCTCGACAATAAACATTTTTCCTTGTTATCATGGGTGTTTTTTTATATTTTTTTCTTCCATTCTTTTTCACTCTTTCCCTTCCTCTCTCCTTCCTCCTATACCAAACTGGAGCACAATACTCAGGAATAATGTTAGCAACTCTCTCTCTCCATCGAACACATTGGTAGGAAAAGTCATGCCCTCTGAGAGCAAAGCACACGAACACACTCATATGTACTTATTAGAGAGAAGCTAATAGAGCTGATTGTATAAGGCATCTGGAATCAGGTTCGCCTGCCACATGCTTGTTATTGGTTTATTCCACCTGTTGTGCTGCTTTCATGTGTTCTAAGTTCTACTAGTTGTTAAAACAGTAAACTGGCTCCTGGCAATTGCATACCCCCACAACGATGCTAGATCTACTGCACCCACTGTCCCTAAGGGCCGATATTGACTGAGGTCCCGATGTCCATCACAAATTTTGAGTAAAATCAAGTCAAGTCAAATCGGGTCAAGTCCAATGAATCCCCTTTGCTTGGAACTTTAAATTAAATGGGTGATCTCAGGTCCCTTTCAGCATTTTCGTTTGGGACAGCTCTCGGGCAGTACAGTCAGCAAGCTGAATACCAAGGTAAGGTCAGTACAATTGCGTAAGCAGAGCCTTCTTTCAAAAGGTAACATGGTTGGGGACTGTGAATGATTAGAGTCCAGCCTCAGGGTGCTGGAATGGCAGCAGGTATGGAAGGTGCCCTCTTCCAGAAAGAACCCGCAATAACAATAAAATCTCCAACTCTTGTACCCTAAATGCTTAATCAGCCACTATGAAGATGTACAGCTCTGATAACCATCACAGTACATAATGGGTAACACTACCCAGAAATGACTTACACTACACTGCAAATTATTTGGTTATTTATAATTATTAAAGAAATCTTGTCAAGTGAAATTATCTTGCTCCATGAAGAGATAAATGTACTCAAAACAAGTGAAATTATCTGTCTATGAACCAAGATAATTTCACTTGACAAGATTACTACTAGACAAGGTAATTGTTTGCCTATTCTCTAATAGTTTTTTACTCTACCTGACTTATTGGTGTCTGATTTTGGACTTTGGATTTAAATTACTTGTCCAGCATCTGCAGTCGTTTCCCTATTTTGATCTTCATTTTATTTGTCTGGATTTTTGTGTTTTTGGACTTTGGATTTTTTTTAATAAATCCATCCATTTTGTTTAAGTTGCTCTGCATTTGAGTCTTCTTCTACCTCTGTGGTAAAAGTCTTGCTCACCCCTTTGGCAAAGGTTACTACATTGAGTTAAGTATTGGTGTCCACTCATGATTGTACTATACTTTCTTTCCATACGGGATGTTGTTTTGGCTATATCAAGCAGCTTGAGCTAGAGAGCACCCAAAGGGGAGGCTCGCCTCCTGGCATGGACAGTAACGAAGGAGTCAGCAACACAGAGAAAGAGCATGAGGAAATCCAACATGTCCTGGCAGAGCTTGAAGGAACTGAAGCTAAAAATGATCTGCAGGTACGACTTAAGCAAGCTGAGGTCACTGCTTACCAAAGCAATTGTCTGAGTTCCAAGACAAGAACAACCACATCAGGACACCTGAAAAACTCTTAGAGGAAATGCAACAAGTGCAGCACCTCTACCAAAAACTAGATGACCTCCAGGAATAGCTCAGTGAGGCCAAGGACCAACACAGATCCGACAAGGCTCAAATGGACTGAGGTGAGAACTGAAACAGTCCTTCACAATCAAACAAGAAAGGGGTAGACCACATGACAAAACCCTCTCACTGACGTCTCCACAGACTGCGTTAGTCCTCCCCAGACATTCCAGGCATGTAGTGTGAGGCCCAGATTTATTCCAAGGGAATAAATCTGGGCCTCACACTACATGTCTGGAACCCAAGCCAAGGGCATGAGGACTCCCACGAATACACCATAACAACCTTACCAAGAAGTGCACCACATTAACTAAGGGTCTCCACAAGAAAACTGGACAAGATTGCCTGGTATATAAACCCATTCACTCCCAAACACACACAAGGATATGACATTCAGGTTTATCTGCAGGACATTGACTTTCACCTTAACAGACTGAACAATGTGAACAACAAGGACAGACTATATCTTATCAGGATCACATCAAAACTGGATGTTTCTGGATAGACAAGCAGACAAGGTCAAAAATGGCTCCAAGCTACTGCAGCAGGGACTAAGCAGGGAATTATATTCCCCAGTCAGACCAGGGGCTATTCACGGCTCTGAATTTTAAACAAACCAGACAAGAAATGCCTCAAGCATACCACAATCAACTGCTTACTACAATTGACGGAACGGAGCCTACTTCATGTAAAGAAACAAACCCAGCATGAAAGAAAACTTTGACTCTAAGACCCCCTTCCTGAGAAACTTCCAGCCAGCCCTCAACCACTATTTGGGGTCATGGCATGCCCTTGAAGCATGACAAGTCAACAGCTACGGGACCTCATTGTAAATGCCCACAACAAACACAAAGTCACAATGGAAAAAACACACAAAACTCCAACAGTACTCAACCTCGATGCCCCTGAAATTAACCTGGACCTGAAAGAAAGGCCCAAGGCAGTACAAACCCCAAGCAAGAACAGGAGTTGGAAACAGCCATTCAATGGTGGACACTCTTTTGGCAATTTCCTATTACCAAACCGGTCAGAGAGGAACATTTTGTTCACATCACCCCAAAGCATCATTACTATCATTCCCACAGCCCTGAAAACTGATGAAGACATATGTCGAGTTGAGCTAAGGGACACCCATCACCTTACTCTTCACCGGCATCAAACTTGAAGGAACTGAAAAATAATTCCACCAAAGGCATTAATGAACCATATGTGGGTATTTGAGGTGCAAATATAGCAGGTTGACAATAAAGAGGACAGCCAAAGGTTCCACCAAATCCTCTACAAATACGAAAATGCTTTTGCCAAGGACTCTTTGGATTGTGGACTCACAGACATCCATGTCATTTGGATTCTCACACAGCCAGGGGCCCCTCCCACCTTTGTTCGACAATACAAAATACCTATAGTGTCATAGAAGTACTTTGCACCCATCTGGCCTGTGCTCAAACCAAATGGGAAATGTCATCCCACTATTAACTACAAGAAAACTAATTTAACAATCCAACTTGACCATTAACTTCCCAGGGTCAGAGATGTTAATTTTTTCCTACCATTGACACGGCCTCAGGATTCTGGACTATTCCAGTGCACCCTGAAGATCAACATAAACTGGCATTCACCTTCACCAAATGACAATACACATTTACTAGCTAACTCACTAGCAGAGTTCAACATTTTCTTGAGTAAAGCATGCCCTGACACTAGAGCTCATGGAAACCTCATTTATGTAAATGATATCCTGACCAGGAGCAACACAGTTGATGACCACCTGGCTGAAACCAACCATGTTCTAGGACAGCTGATCAGACCTGGTGTTGAGATCACTCTTCACAAAGTTCAGTGGTTTAAGACCAAAGTCAACTACATTAGCCTGCTGGATCCAAGCAATACAGAACATAAATGCACATTCAAAAGTGCCAGGACTACACAGCATCCTGGGCATATGTAGCTACTCTCAACAATTCATTGTTGTTCATACTCAGACATTGCAAGGCCACTAATGATTTTTTGTTTTTTAAAAGACATGACATTCAAGTGGACCACAGAACAGGCCAATGCCATGACAGAACTCAAGCAACAACTGATGACCCAATGACCCTCCAGGGCCACAACATTGAAATCTGTTGCCCAAAATCACAAATTGCCTCTAGACAATAGTTCACTGGATGAACCAACCCCCTTGGATACCCATGAGGTCCCAACAACACCAGAACCATCCCAGCACCACTACTTTAATGAAAACATCTGCAAAACCATGGTCACAACATATGTGGATGGATGTTCCCTCTGACTTGAGAGTACCCTAGCAGCTGAAGCAGGCATTATGTGGGTAAATGACAACCATCTGCCACCACAACAATTCAAGCTGGGATGTGCAGAAATGACAGCCATCTGGATCACCTTATAACTGACCTCGAAACACAAAATAAAGGACCTGGTGATCTGCACAGACTCAAACTACCATGCACGACTATGGTTTCACATGCCACCTGCCCAACTGGAAAAGGAATGGCTTCAGAACATCAGCCAGCAAACCAATCAAACACCAGGGACCTCATGTACAAAGACTTGCATGGAATTCTTCCTGAAAAGTGGCTTACGCCTAAATCCAGAAAACGTTGTACGCACAAAAAAAATTCAGATGTATGAATCTGTGCGAACGCATGAATCCAAGCACATTTCCTTTGAACATCCGAATCATCGTGAAATTGAGCGCACATGTAGGAGTACCCGGCCCCTCCCTGTCCACGGCCACATTTAAATATGCAAATTATATTTAAATTAACCATCCACTGGAGATTCCCATCTGAAAACCCTTATAATATGAGCAAGATGGGGTGGCGTGCAAGAATGTAGTGTTTGGCACATTGTCCTCCGGCATTAACACCAAACGCAGGAAGTCTGAGGGGGAGTGAGTGTGTGTGTGAGGCCGTGCTGTGGGGTCAGAAAGGCGAACACACACGTGGAATTAAAAAAAGAAGTGGTCAGACTTAAAGGTGGCCGTTAAGTGGAGGACGGGCTGCCCACCACCAAAGTCTGACCCAGTCCGGCGGGGGGGTAGAAGAGGAGGACCTCACCCCACTTGAGCAGAGAGTCGCCGCAGTCAGAGGTGACGCTGCTCTCTCGGGGGTGGGGGGTGTCTGTGATCACCCCCAAGCTCCTACCCTGTAAAAAATGTGAGCATGCTCTTTGGTTTGGGAAATTTAAACATGCCAGTACAAAGAAGAGGATATCCAAGCTCACAGGCGTCCACATAAATATCACGGACTCAATAAATGCATTGGTGAATGGTGGAAATCACCATGGCGCACAGTGCCAGCTTGTAGTTCCCAGCTATGCTGTTATGGATTGTGCATTGAACCAGGAAACCTCGCTATAATGTTAGTTGATTGCATTTGCGCATCACATGTGATCTGTACAGGTATCAAATGAAAATGCTTCCTGCTGATATAAATTCATCCTGTGATGGCGCTTTTAGAGCAATGTGTGTGCAGATTACATTAGGAAAATTGGACTCGCTTTAATCAACTTTGAGGACTAATTTTCACATTAAAAACAGTTTCCCAGAATCACCTCTAAGTGTCGCCAAAGCACCAACAGCTGCAGAAACATGCGTATGCCATCCATGAAGTTTGCGTGAAGCACCGCACATTTCCATGGACATTTCACTCTTGATACATCTGAACTTTTCCATGGGAAAGGGTGTATGCAACGTTTTTGTGCGTACACACCCTTTGGTAGTAAACCATGACATGCACAACTACAGGAAGGTCTGTGGACACTCCAAACTCCCAGGACAATATAAAACACACATCGATCACACGGATACCCTAGGTAAAGCTGGTGCCATACACGGTGAACCGTGGAAATTTCAACCCAATCCCCCCACCCAAGGCATCCATGTGCTTACTTGCTGACAGGCCAAAACAATGGGGAAGCCACTGGCATTCTACCAACTCAGCCTCGCCCTCCCCAGTTTCAACAGATGATATTGTGTGTCTTCAGAGCACTGACAAAGCCCTTGTCAAGATCATCCTCCACCTCCAAGACTCCTCAACGAACCCCATATTGTCAGCAGATATCGAATCCATACACGACCTCAAGGATCTTACAAATCTGCAAGCAGAATTAAGATTAAAATTGGCATACTTATCCATTTCTCCAAGGGCCACATGTGATAAAAGGCCATGGTCCCTACAGTCTGAAGGGGGAGGGGGGGTTATGTTACAGTATGCCCATGACACACCCTCTGCCGGGCACCACAGCACCCACACTACATACAAAGCCCTCAGTCAGGTAGCATACTGGCCCAACATGTGACAAGATGTGATTGATTATGTGAAAGGATGTCTGGTCTGTTGCACATTCCAAACAGCAAATCTGACTTTCAAAGAACTGTTACAATGCAGGCGAACCACCTTTCCCTGGTCAGATCTTCATATTGACTGAGTAGGACCCCTGTACAGATATACCCATTGAAGTAAATATTTCCTCATCATCATCTGCCAGTTTAGGAAATGGGTAAAAATGGGAAGCTACTACCCTGCTGGTCAAGAGCGCATGAAATTGTGGACAAACTGTCACCTGTGGCCTACAGGATCCACCTCAATAAAGGCACGACAGAGTCTGCATTCAAGTGGGTCCATAGAAACCAGATAAAGAGATATCTCTAGTGGAAGAACTATCAAAGCACCAATGACCCTAAATCCAATACCAAATAGACTTCCAAAGGAGGGTCATGATCCAAGCTACTTGCACCTCTGTAACTGGTGCATAGTCTAGTTTGTTTGTTATTTATTTGTTTTAGCATGTTGTTTTACATCACCTTCTATTTTTTATAGGCATATCAGCCCCTACAACTAGCTCAGTTACTCAAATAGTTTGCGTTCAAATGGTTAGACCTGGTAGGAGTCGTAATGTTTTTAGTAGGCAATTTCTTGACTACTCCGTTGTGTTCTCCCTTGTTTTGTCCACTTCTCCTTATCTGGTTTTAAACTGTGGGTGAGCTCCCCTCTTGGTCATATATTCATGGAGACCCTAGTTAAAATGGGCCCAAAATTTACTTCTGCTCGTGTAATGTTCTTGTTTATCTATGAATAAAACAACAAGTTGAACTTCATGCAAGCGTCAGCTAGCTGTTCATTGACAAACTCTTACAGCATTCAAAACTGCTTGTTTTCTGTTTCTTCCTCAGGTATCAACAACTGCTCTGTCAGTCATCTACAGAGGTTATACTGCCACCTATGGGTAATACCCTTGTTAGCAATCATTACATCCCTCTTCCAAACAGGTGAGTAAAACAAAAAAAGTCTCTTAAAGTACTTAAAATCTCAACAGTCTTTACTAACACAAAAGTGTAACAAACAGTGCAACCAAACATATGATTTTTTTTTTCTTTTACCTCTTTCTCTGTAACCAAAGTGTGGTAATGCAGTGTACATAAACATATTCTTTTACAAACATAAAATGTAGTCATTTACTACAATCTGTATTATTATTACTACCTTTTTTCCAACTTAACCATATGTTAACTACTCTAGAACTACTTCTATGAGACTCTCAGAAGGATCCATAGGTCTTGTAGACCTTCCCAGTCATTGTGAAAGATGGAGAAGAAGACTCACTGTGTTGCACTTCCAGTGTAGTACCATCTTGTTGTTCAGACCTAGTCTCCCCAGTTTGATTCTCTGTGTCCTGAGTCTTCACCTGACTCCTCCTGTTTTGCCTCAACACTTGTCCATTCTGTGTCTTAATGACATATGATCTGGGTCCTATTTCAATGAGGACTGTTGCTTTCTTGGCACAGAAATCAGGGCCCTCAATCCTCATGACGTCTCTTTCCTGAATAGTTTCCAGACTCATTGCTGTTTTGACAAAGTTCATTTTCTGTCTGAGCTTAAGTCTCATCTATTGTTGGTCAGCTTGTTTTTATTTTTTTATTAATGTCCTGCAAAATGTATGGAATCTTACGATGCATGAGTAGCTCAGCTGGGGATGCTCTACACTTCAGAGATGCAGCCCTGTATCTTTGCAAAGCCAGGCATGGGTCAGTCTTACTGTCACCTGTCTTTTTTAGCAGTCACTTAACAATTTGAACCCCTTTTCAGCCTGTCCATTTGCCTGTGGCTACAAGGGGCTAGAGGTGATAGGTTGAAATCCACTTTGCTTTGAAAACTCACTGAATTCACCACAGTCAAATTGGGGACCGTTATCTCTTGGTTCTCTTGGTTAAATCAGGAGTTAAAATCCAAGATGGTGTGCAGAGTTCTGATTGATGTTTTAGGTTTTTTCACAATTATTCTGACTGACTCGATCGGGTTCAATACTTTAGTTGTGAAAGACTATAAAATACAAGCCATAATGGAAAAAATGCAATCCCACTTGGATAGTTGCCAATGAACTTCAAGAGACTTTTTTTTTAAGACTTTGATGCTCTGAATCAAAGTTGTCCATACCTCCATGGTGTTTCTCCTTCTGCCCCTCCTGTGGCCAGCACTACAGACAATGCTCCATAGTCTTAAAATACAGAAAACCACACAATCAGACAGCTTGTTAGTGACCAAATTCACATTTATTCTTACTGAATGTTCAGTCAGCACCTCTGATCAAAGGATAGGATAGTTAAATATTAGATTGCTTACTTTTAAAACACAATGAAATCATTAATAAATCATTTTTTATAGTAATAATAATAATAATAATAATAATATAATATGTAATAGTAATAATAATATATATATATATATATAAAACCCCGCCCTCGCCCAGAGTTGGCTGAGATGTGCGCCAGCCTCCCTGCGACCCTAATTAGTCAGTTTTAAGTCAAGTCAGTTTTATTTGTATAGCGCTTTTTACAATTGACATTGTCACAAAGCAGCTTTACATAGT
>JAOUQZ010027288.1:0-14635 GCA_028564935.1 Neosilurus hyrtlii
CCTAAATCCTTTAAACTAGCAGTTATCAAACCTCTCATTAAAAAACCTGACCTCGACCCATATCAACTGTCCAACTATAGGCCAATATCAAACCTCCCTTTTATCTCCAAAATCTACCATCTATACCTTCTTCTATCTCACTGAGAATTGTTGTTTTGCCTCATGGCATGTTTTTTCCCCAATACCATCATACATCCAATGATACCGTTACCTGCAACAACAAATTATTTTTAGACAAATATACTTTATTCAGTTGCTTTGGGTTTAATTAAAACTATTAATTAATTAATTTTCTAATCTGCTTAATTGTAATTAGAGTTGCAGGGAGGCTGACACCCATCTCAGCTAACTGTGGGCAAGGGTGGGGCACACTCTGGACAGCTCTCCAGGATATCGCAGGGCTCACCTAATTATATAAGGTAAAATGGGGTAACTTTGACACATCTTTGCATTTGTACATATTTTACCCATATTGGTGCACTACACTCAGTGAACTAGTTTGATACAGCATTAGATAGGATGTGACCTGTCCTTGTTTGTGGTATAATAAGGGCATGTTTAGCCTTTTCATTGCCACTTGTGAAGATGAAGAAGGAACATGGGACTTGTCAATGTTACCCCAAGGGTTACGGGTAACATTGACATGTCATGGGGTAACATTGACACACACTGTAACACCATTAACATCATGTTGTGGGCCATAAACAACCAGTAAGATTGTTACTTGAAATTACGGACCGACATTTTCTGTCATTTGATAGCATAAATACCGGAAAATACAGTGAAGTTTTATGGATACAAGATTATATATATGCCATTGAGGACTCGGACTGACAAAAGCTATATGTGACTAGCAATATACTTTAATTTAATTAAATTTAATATCAGGAAAACATGTTTGAAATACATGTAATCCTAACTAGTTCAAACTAAATTAGAAAAAAAAAAATCCAATTTCATGATAACAACATACACCACTAATGTATATTTTAAGATGATAGTACATGTTCATCTTGTTCACAGAGACCAAATGTATTAGGGTAACACTGTCATGACCTTGGGGGTAACATCAGAGGGCAGACACTGAAGAGAGTGAAAGAATGTTAAGAAGGGAAGCCACTTGTTGTAAAATTCAACAGAGTTACCTTTCACTGAATATCTGATCTTCTCTAGCTTTAAAAAAGACATAGTGACCTTGAGCCACTGAGTGCTCGAGGGAGCTTTAGTTGATTTCCAGTGAAAAAGGAGATGTTTTCTTGCCAATAAGCAAGTGAATGCTAAAATATCTAATTGATTAGAGGTAAACTGGTTATGGTCCTCTGGGAGCCCAAGTATGGCAACATAAGGGGAGACTTTTATGATCGCTGAAAGTATTTTTGACATGGTATCAAAATAATTCTGCCAGAAGCGAGAAAGTAGTGAACAAGAATAAAACATATGGGTTAAGTTGCAGGATGAAGCATGACATTTATTGCAATTGTCAGTAATACTGAAATAGATTTTTGACAATCGAGATTTGAAATAATGGACTCTAAACTGAACTTTAAACTGTATAAGTGTGAGATGAGCACAGGTTGAACTTGTGTAATTTTTTTAAAGAACAGTATCCCACCAATGATCCTCAAAATTTAGACCTAGTTCTCGCTCTCAAGCAGCCTTGACTTCAGTAACTGGTGAGAAATTAAAAGACAGAATTTCATTATAAACTTTAGAGATGAGTGACTTTTGAAGTAAGTCGGGGTTCAGAAGCTCCTCCCACTATAGGTTCGGTGATGAGGAGGGAAAAACCGGAAACAAAGCTCTAGCACATTGTCTAATTTGAAAATATTGAAAAAGATGAGAGGGAGATGAAATTCTACTGAGAGATCTGCAAAACTCCAAAAGATACAGTCCTTGTAGAGATCATTAAAACATTTCACCCCTTTATTATGCCATGTAAATAAGTTTGAATCTGTAAGTGCTGGTTGAAACAAGTAATTCCTTAATAAAGGAGCTAAATTAGATGCTAAATAAATTTTAAGTACCTCTTAAACTGATACCACATTTTAAGTGTCGAATGAACCCCTTGGTTATTTGCAAAGCCAGAGTGGTTGGATGGAATAGAAGAGGTAAGTAGAGCAGATAAGGAGGATAAAACACAAGAATGGGCCTCTAAGTTGCACCATGGCAGATCTATTGATTTATACCAAAACAGAATTTTGTGGACATGTGCTGCTCAATAATAGAGTTGGAAATTTGTAAGTGACAATCCCCCAATTAATTTACATCTCTGAATTGTGGATTTACGAATCCTTGGTGTCTTTCCTCATCATAAGAAGTCAGAAATAATTTAATCAATTGTTTTAAAAAATGCTTTGGCAGGAAAAGTTGGAGACAATGGAATAAAAATAAGAATTCATTCATTCATTTTCTGAATCGCTTAATCCTAATTAGGGTAACGGGAAGGCTGGTGCCCATCTCAGCCGACTCTGGGGGAGGGCAGAGTACATCCTGGACAGCTCACCAGGCCATCGCAGGGCAGAAACATGCTGAAGGCTATGCAGCTACTCTTAATGAAATTCAGCAATGGTTCTTTTACATGCCTCTCACCACAGACAGTGAGAGACATGGCCAGCATTTGAAAACCCAGTTAGCTGCACTGGGGGGACAGCAGTGAGAACCTGTTAATAGTGGGGCTTTAACCCCCAACCTTGGGATCAGTAATCTAGCACCCTACCACCAGGCCACCACTGCCCCAAAATAGGAATTTGGGCAAAATATTAATTTTAACTGCATTAGTTCTTCCAATCAAAGAGAGGGGTAAACTTCCCCATCTTTCGAGGTCAGATTTAATTTTAGACATTAAAGACAAGAAATTAGTAGAAACAAGAGAGTTTAATGTTCTGGTTACATCGATCCCTAGATACTTAAGCCAGAGGGGCTCAATTTAAAAGGGATATTTTATTTAAATAAAATTGTTGGTATGAAAAGGACAGGATCTTAGACAACAACTAATCATCCGCGTAAAGTGATAACTTAAACTCTGTGAACAAATTGTGACATCCTTGTAAAATGGAGGAGGGCCTCAGAAAAATTGACAGGGGCTCTAGGGGCTTAACAGTAGGGGGGATAGGGGCACCCCTGTCTGGTGCCACGTAATACAGTTAAAAACTGGATTGAATGCCATTGGTGGACATGCTAGCTTGAGGAGATGTATAAAGGAGACGTATCCATGAGATGAATACATTTCCCAGACCAAACTTCTTAAGTACAGTAAATAAGTAGTCCCATTCAACCCTGTCGAACACTTTCTCAGCGTCGACCGAAATCACTACTTCAGATGTTGTTGTGGTCGTTTAGAGTGGGTAATATTGAAGAGTGTGCAGATATTAAAGAATAGCTGCCATCCCTAACAAATCCAGTTTGTTCATGTGAAACAATAGTTGGTACAATATTTTCCAGGCGATATGCCAAAGCTTTAGCAAGGATCTTGGCATTCACATTTATTAAGGAGAGAGGTCTGTAAGAGCTGCAAAGATTTTGATCCTTATCTTTTTTTAAGAGGAGACTTATGGAGGCTTGCCTTAGAGTGGGAGGGAGAGAGCAAAGATTTGTTATATACTTTATGCAGTAGTGGGGACAGCTTATCATGACATCTCCTAAAAAATCCACTGGAAATCTATCTGGGCCAGGAGCTTTAATAATTTATAATTAATATTTTTTATTTATAAGTAATTTATTATTTTGCCTGCTTCTCATAGCGAGAGTGATTTCTTCTACCGTTAATGGTGAGTCAAGTTCTTTAGCAGCACCAGAGTTTATCACAGGAAAATTGAGGCTATCTAGGAATTAATTAATTTCAGAGATGTCAAGTGGATATTCAAATTCATATAAAGAAGAATAGAATGAGCAAAAAACATCCCGTTGCAGGGATCCCTATGCAATGTGCCCGAGGAATCTATTATCTGGGGGGATCATACGTGAGGCTGCCTGGTGACGTAGTTGATGAGCCAGGAGCCAACTTGCCTAATCACCATGTTCATAATATGTGGAGCGTGATCGTAAAAGAAGTCGCTTTGCAACACTAATAGTGATAAGATCAAATTCAGTCTTTAAATCAACACATTGTTTAAGTAAACTGGGAGAGGGGCAAAAAGCGAGTTGTTGGTCCAATTTAGTGATATTAGTACTAAGTTTTTGCAATTTGGTTTTACAGGACCTGATTAAATGGGCAGAGTATGAGATGATTTGTCCCCGTAAGTATGCTTTTATGATTCTCTGAGCAGTGAACATGAGTCTGGTTCCATCTCATTTTGATTTATAGTGATAAAATCATCAATTTCAGCCACAATAAATTTATTAAACTTATCATGTGAAAGAAGTAGAGTATTGAACCTCCAAGATGCTGAGTACCGAGGTTGTGAAGAGAACTGAATATCTAAAAAAAGAGGGGCGTGGTCAGAAATTACAATAGGGTGGTAATTAAAAGTCAGCACTTTGGGAATTAGTTTGGCATCAATAAAATAATAATCAGTCTAAGAGAAATACTGATGCATCTGTGAAAAGAAAGAATATTTCTTGGTACGAGTCTTGTAAAATCTCCAGGGATCAATGCAACCATTCTTGAACATGAAATCTCGACATTGATAAAGAGGTCGGAGTTCAAGGGCTAGAGCAGTCTAGGTTGGGATCAATTACACAATTCACGTCTCCTCCAATTAAAAGGAGGTTGTTATTCAAAGAGGGAAGACGTTCAAAGAACGTATTAATAAAGTGTGGATCATCGAAATTGCGGGTATATATGTTAACTAATATATTGGGGACATGAAATAATGTGCCAATAACAATTAAGTATCTGCCATTTTTGTCATTTTTGTATAAGCTTGAAAGCTGAAAACTGTATTGACTTACCAATTAAAATAGCAAACCCCCTGGCTTTAGAATTGAAATCTGAGTAAAACACTTCAGACACCCAGGGGCTTTTAAGCCTGACCTGATCATTGATGCTCATGTGGGTTTCCTGTAGAAACACTAGGTCAGCTTTAAGACACTTCAAATGAGCAAATATCCTTGATCTCTTAATTGGATTCCCCATGCCTTTAATATTCCAGCTTAAAAATCTCACAGAAGATCCAGTATGTGGGATATCAGCATTACTAGCATTAGTGGCCATATGTTAAGTTTTTGTGTCTATAGAAAGAAATACAAAATGGACTGAATGTGGACCCCCAAGGAAAGAAAAAAAAGAAGATAAAAAGAGAAAAACACAAACACTTGTAGACTGAACAGCAGGAACCACCCCTTCAACCCCCTGTGATAACTTTATCTGTGATAGGTGTACACTAGATAGCTCTCTAACAAAGAAGATTGTAGCATTAGAAGTGCGCATCCAGACTTTAGAGATGGCTAGTGAGAGTCAGAGTAGCGTTGTTCCTGCAGCAGGAGGTCTGGGTGCCTTAGGTGGAGATAGTAACACACCTCCTCCGGCATCAAAGCCCTCGCAGTGGGGCGATTGAGTGACGACTCAGCAGCATACTCGAAAAGCCAAAGCTAATGCTGAGGCTCGCCCACGGGAGCACCACTCGTCTGCGCCTCACATGTCAATCAGGTTTGGTCTCCTCAGTGACACACCCGCTCAGAAACCCGAAAGAGCTCTGGTTATAGGAAGCTCTAGTTTAAGGCATGTGAAAGTCTTTAGGGACACCAGCAGTACTTGTTAGGTGTATCCTGGGAGCCAGAGCACCAGACATAGCAGGTTATCTTAGGTTCTTAGGTGAGTGCAGGTTCTCTAAGATAGTTATACATGCTGGAGTTAATGATATATGCCTTCGTTAGTCAGAGGTTACAAAGAGTTATTTTTTATTTTTATTTATTTATATATATATATATATATATATATATATATATATATATTGTCTTGTCCAGCATTACAGCAAGCAGAATGGCAGTCTGGTTACAGCGTTGTGCTGTACAATCTTGCTTTTCCAAGAGGAGGTTTATGAGTATAAGGCTCCTCTTGATATTCTGATTCATTTATATATTTACTGTTGATTTGTGTTATGGAATCTATGTAATCTTGTGGACTTGACTGGAGGGGACAAAAAAAGAAAGAAGACAGCAAACCGAAGCGAAAGGAAAACTAAAAAGAAAAAAGAGGAGACAGAAACATTATAGATATAAAGCAATGACCCTTAAAACCAAACTATCACAAGACAAACTACTACATCTGTACATAAATACAACATTAAATTTCTTGCGGCTTTTATAGAAAAAATAGTGCTGACACCAATCCAGAGCCTACTACACAATGACCAGAACAAAAAGACATATCACAAACACATCACAACATCCATCAAAGCAATGAATACACAGCCACAGAGACAGAAAAAAAGAAGAAAAAAAACCAACCAAACAAACAAAGAAATAATAAAATTAATAAACAAATAAATAAAATAATAACAATAATAACAACAATATATTTACACAAAACCAAACAACAACAAAAATAAATATATAAATAAAAGAAAAAAGGAGGAAGAAAAGCATAATCATAACAAAAAACACCAACAAAATAAAAAGAAAAATTATCAATTAAATAACAAATGCATGCAAAACATGTGGAACAAGTGAGTGATCGGCAACAAGTCACGAGCAAGACTGTATAACTGCCACAACACCTTCACAGCGGTCAGAGGAAGACCATGGCAGACCAGGGCCCCGGGTCATTAGCAGGAACCTCGGAGCGTGACCCCAAGCCACCTCGCACCAAAGACAACCCCAGGCCTACCTAGATGGTGGCAGAGGAAAGCCCCAGCCAGAGTTCCCCGCGGCGGTGGGGCAGAGGCCCCAGCAAGCCAGGACCGGTAGCCGCTGACCCCGCCAGGTCCCGGCCACCCAGGGCAGCCAGAGTAAAGGGTCCAGGCCCCGAAGGCCCCAAAGGCAACCCCCCTTTCCCAAAGCAGAGGTCATGCACCACGTCCAGGAGAATCAGGCCCACCAGACAACTACCCGGAACGCCGCACGCCCGGAAACCAGGGCACCTTCAACCCTCCTTCCCCACCCTCCTCCCCACGAACTCCACACACACACACATCCACTTTCATACACCCCTCCCACCATGTCCTGTGGGGAATGGCCCCGGCAGACCAGAGGACAACAAGCCCTAAATCCGGTCTCCACCACTACCCCACCCACCCTCTCCACCACACCCCCCAGGCACGGCAGATCAAGCACCCCCAAGGGCCAGCAACCCTCCATCAGCGCAGCCCACCTGTGATCCAGCCCCAGGGACAACCACCTCACCATCCGCCCCCGGTGGCGCCCAGGGGAACAGGGGTGTAAGAGGTCCCCATTTTCCTCATCCTCCCCGCTCATGACTGTGTGTTGATTGTAATTAAAATTGAGCGGCAGTGACCTCATTATACTGGGAGCAAGGCCACCATAGTAGCCCCGCTTGCCATGCACTACCTGGCATGCCCCCCAAAAGTTGTTTATGTGTTGTGTTTCTTGTGTTTCTGTATCTAAAGTGTAGTTAAAACTGAGAGGTGAGTTGCCTAAAGGTGCAGCCAAGAAAACCATTTAGATGGCCCCTCCGTTAAGAGTTATTTTTTAGAGGTGTGGAATTTAGCGAATGCAATGTCCGATACTGTAATATTCTCTGGCCCCACCAATAAGGCATGGTGATGTAGCTTGCAGCAGGGTATGGTCACTGAACTGCTGGATGTCCAAAGGGGTGTTCCAAAAATGAAGTGGGCTTTATAGATAATTGAACTTTTGAGGGTAAACCTGGCCTGTTCTAACCTGACCTAGAGTGGGACGGTATCCATCCCACTCGGGAAGGTGCTGCTCTCATTTCTTGCAGCATGGCACGTTGTCTAAGAACAGGACTAGTCAGTCAGTGACTATTCAGAGCCAAGGCCAGAGAGCAGACAAACAGGCTAATCTGAGCATCTGCTAGCTGCACAGTCATCACTCATGGCCAAGTTCAATGCTATAGAAACTTTGTCTGTTCCCCAAACTAAATAAAAATGTAAAAACACATTCATGAAAAGGCGGCACGGTGGCGCAGTGGTTAGCACGTCCGCCTCACAGCAAGAAGGTCCTGGGTTCTATTTCCAGCTCAGGTGTTTCTGTGTGGAGTTTGCATGTTCTCCCTGTGCTTGCGTGGGTTTCATCTGGGTACTCCGGTTTCCTCCCACAGTCCAAAAACATGCACGGTAGACTAATTGGCTGTTCCAAATCACCCCTAGGTGTGAGTGTAAATGGTTGTGGGACTGATGGCCCTGCGATGGCCTGGCGAGCTGTCCAGGGTGTACCCCGCCCCAGAGTCGGCTGAGATGGGCGCCAGCCTCCCTGCGACCCTAATTAGAAATAAGCGTTTCAGAAATGAATGAATGAAATCATACTGAATCTACAGCCAACACCTTTGATCTAAAGTTAGGATTGTTAAATGTTAGATCTCTTACGTCTAAAGCATTTATTGTTAATGAAATCATTACTGATCAGAGGTTTAGTGTAATGTGTTTAACAGAAACATGAATAAAACCCAATGAGTATGTAGCTTTAAATGAAGCGAGTCCTTCTGGATACAGTTAAATACACCAGCCTATCTGGTAGAAGAGAAGGCATTGCAGTAATTTATACTGATAATCTAGGTGTTATACAAAAATCTAGACATAAATATAATGCATTTGAAATTCTATATACTAACATACCATACGTTTCCGGGAAAAATATGCCCACACAGCTGATACCTTTTATTATTATTTACAGACCCTCAGAGCTGGATGCCGAATTCCTATGTGAATTTGCATTCTTCATTTCAAACCTGGTTATTTCTCTAGATAAAGCTTTAATTGTTGGTGACTTTAATATTCACTATGATAAACCAGAGAATCCTTTAAGAACAGTGTTCGTGTCTATTCTAGATTCAGTAGGGGTAAATCAGAATTTAACAGGACCCACTCATAATGCTGGCCACACTCTAAATTTAATACTAACCTTTGGATTAAATATTAAAAATATAGTCGCAGTCTATATATAATTCCACAGTCAGAACCTATTTTAGATCATTATCTTATCTCACACCGAGTGCTTTGAGTAAAATTTATGCTATATGCTAGATAATGAAAAGAAAACCAATCAGTGAGAACAAATTAGCACCCTGGTATAATGATGATACATGCACATTAAAACAGAACACCCATAAATTAGAATGAAAATGGCGTCAAGCTAAATTAATAGTATTCCAACTAACATGGAAAGAGAGTCTCCTTAAGTATAAAAAAGCTCTTAGTGCTTCTAGAGCAATATATTTCTCAAATCTAATAAAAGATAACAAAAATAATCCAAAATACTTTTTTAATATCGTTGGTGAATTAACAAGGAATAAGACCATCAATAAAATGTGCAGACTGTCAACCTATAGCTGTAATGACTTCATGAACTTTTTTAATGTTAAAATTGAAAATATCAGTCAAAAAATGTATTCCCTAAACTTAAATCAGATATGTCATTAAATAATACGGTAAATAATAATATACCACTGTCAGATGAGCAACTACAGTGTTTTAGCCCTATTCAGGAGAAAGAACTAATGTCATTTATTTCCTCATCTAAATCATCAACCTGTGTGCTAGACCCAGTATCTACATTCTCTTTCTTTTAACAGGTACTACCAGAAGTGATCAACCCATTATTAAATGTAATTAATTAGCACTGGCTATGTACCTAAATCCTTTAAACTAGCAATTATCAAACCTCTGATTAAAAAAAACCTGACCTCGACCCATATCAGCTGTCCAACTATAGACCAATATCAAACCTCCCTTTTATTACCAAGATCTTAGAAAAAGCTGTAGCACAGCAGTTATATTCATATCTATGTAGGAATAACATTCATGAAATGTATCAGTAAGGATATAGGCCCCATCATTGCACAGAGACAGCACATGTTAAAATGATGAATGATTTACTGGTGGACTCTGACCATGGCTGTGTCTCCCTGCTTATGTTACTTGACCTTAGTGCAGCCTTTGACACTATTGATCATACAATAGATTAGAAAATATTGTTGTTGGAGTTCAATATACGAATCAACGTGGAATTGAACGCACATGTTGGAATACCTGACCCCTCCCTGTCCACACCCCCATTTAAATATGCAAATCATATTTACATGAAGCATGCACCGGAGATTCCCCTTTTTGCAGGATCAGAAAACCCTTACAATATGAGTAAGACTGGAAAAAAAGCGAAATTTCATGGAATGTGAAATTTGCATATGCCAGAAATGTACTGTTTGGGATGTTGTCCTCCAGCATTAACAACAAATGCAAGAGGTCTGAGTGGGAGAGTGTGTTAGGCTGTCAATGCTGTGGAATTGGAAAGGCATACACATGTGGAGTTAAAAAAGAAGTGGTCAGACTTACAGGTGGCCATTAAGCGGAGGACGGCTGCCCACCTCCAAAGTCTGGCCCAATCAGGCAGGAGAGGAGGACCTCACCCCGTTTGAGCAGAGAGTCGCTGCAAACATAGGTGACACTGCTCTTTCAGGGGTGGTGGGAGCGCATGTGCGGGACTCCAATTACCCCCAAAATAAATATGTCCATATTTGTAACTCATGGGTGAATAGCCTGCTCACAGCCCTGTAAGATAGAGGTTCATGTGGAAATGTGTGCATGCTATTTGGTTTGACTAATTTAAACATTCTAGTACAAGAAAGCATCACAAAAACGGGGGATTCCTCCACCATCCCTGGCGTCTCCGGCATCAGTGCGCCCCAACCACCGGCTGCTGCTGCCTGCCCGACTGGCCGTGTCCTCACCCGCTCTGTGCTGGAGTCACAAGAGGAAATAGTAAAAGCAATTGACGGCATAAATGACCAGCTGGATCAGCTGATAGGCGTTCTCAAATATCAGTGACTCAATAAATGCATTGGTGACTAAGTATGTCTTTGCGTCTTTGATATGGTTTGATATGCTTTGAAATCAACCACCCATTGCGCACAGTGCCAGTTTGTAGTTCCCAACCATGCTGTTACTCAGGGTGTATGAATCGTGCATTGAACCAGGCCACCTCACCACAATGTTAGGTAATTGCATTTGCACATCACATATGATCTGTACATTGATGGAATGAATGTGTGTGCAGTCGACAGTGCCGATTACATTAAGAAAACCAGCTCTTGCTGCAAATTGCACTTTAATCAACTCTGAGGACTAATTTTCACATTACAAAGTTTTCCATCATTACCTCTAAGTGTCACCAAAGGACCAACAGTAAAATGTACATACGTATGCCAGCCATGAAGTTGACGTGAGGCACCACACATTTCCATGGACATTTCACTCTTGATACATCAGAACTTTGCTGTGGGAAAGGACGTACGCCACGTTTTTGTGCGTATGTACCCTTTGTACATGAGCCTTCTGGTCTACTAAATCGCACTGGCTTATATTGCTCATGACCACATATCTCAACAAGTCTCGACAAGTCCCGAAAGTAAAATAATAAAATAATCTTACACTCACTTCAGTGAACAAACTACTCATACACTAGTCACACAAATCATCCAGTAATCTAACAGTGCAGTAAATTATACAATTGCTTTTCTATAGGTATAATCATTAATAGTTTAAATATATATTTCATTAGATATGCCTTCATTGGACAGATCTCCATTTCAGGATTACAAATGTCTTTAAATAAAGGAAATATGATCACTCATTCCAAAGGTATTACAATTTCTGTATTCATATTCATGTTGATGCTGTTAATAATCAATAATAAATTCCAGTACATAATGGGAAAGTCCAGCAATTTGCATAAGATTTATGGAGGACCAAATATATGACATTATGACATTTCAGAACGGCAGGCCATAGGCCTTCCACAGTTCATGGGTCCAGATTACACAGTGTCCCCAGTGGCGCCTGATACCCCGATTTCCTCCACTTCAATCAGAACTACTGCATTCATATACGCCTTACTGTACTCATATATAAATCACCTGAAAGTAGCCCGAAGTTTACATAAAAAAAAAAAGTAAAAAAAATCGAACACAGCAACATTACCATTTTGCATGTTAGTTTTAAAGTTAAATAGAAAACCTACCCAACCCATGAGAAAAGCACTTTAATTTTGGGAAGATTTTGCTGTTATTTCTTGCACCCATCCACTGACAAAATAATTAAAGGACCCTAAAGACCAGTAGGCTTTCATCTGCTCCAGTGAAACAGCATTTGCCATGAGTTCACAATATCTGCACACTTGGCCATTACTCAAGTTAGTCTGATAATTCTGTCTTCTGAAGGCTGTAAGGGTCAATTCCATCATGCTAAGCTATTTTGTCATGGTATCTCTGCTGTGTGGCATCAGGAACTATGTGAAAGCAATGCATGAGAGTCAATCCACCTGTCTGCATATTTTGATGTGGTAAACTTATTGTGTGGCCTCCAGTATGGAGCTTCTTTGTAACCAAGGGCAATGCCTAGTCACATGACCATATTGAAATCCACATATTGCTGAATTTCTGGTGACATCACACGTCGCATAATTCCTGCACTCACCATCCGTGAGTCATTGTAAACGAGCTACAGCTATAGTACATGCACGCGTCGTATGGGGCTGTACAAACTGTGCTGATCCTGGTAAAAAAAGAGGTACTATTCTGATATTCCAAAGGTGATAAAGCACCAGGGAGTGGACTTTAAATGCTAATCATAACAAACGTCAAATCTTTGGCTGGCGAAAATAAACAGGGCAAGCTTTGATCCAGACCCAAGCAAAAAGCATTACAAAGTGTGTTCCAACAAAAAAATATATATTTTGCAAACATGATGTTCATTGTTTAAATTAAGGACTAAAACTTCTAACATGCCAAAATACCTGAGAACACATGGACGTTCATATATTTCAAATGCAGACTTCAGAAATCATGTTTATGTGAAACTGTGCCTACACTCAAAAAAAGGAAACATTGTTACAGTTGGATACAAACCATTTCATTATGTCTAAATTAATCAAAATTGTAAGTTTCTCATATTAACTCGAGTTAGTTGTGTTGCTTGAATGTAAAAGTGTACCATGCCAGGTTTACTAGGCTGCATTAGTTTCCCCAGTGCAACTGTGTTATGTAAAACTTAAAAGGGCAGTATCCATGGAACATGCATCCTCTCATTCAAAGTCACGCGAGATTTCAAGACTCCCGCCATACTCCTTTTCATGACTGATGGAACTAACAGCAGCATCAGCTAAAATTTACAGCCATGTCCCAGATTGCAGTAAGCAATACCTTTTAAATGCTATTAGCTGATAAATGTATTTTCTTTATCAGCTGTAAGGTGGAGTCTGATGTGTAATCTCATTTCAAGGTGCTAGCTAGTCGTTATGATGCGATGTGACAGTTTAAAGGCATAACGAATATGCCACAGATATGCTTATAATTTCAGTTTATTACAAAAATACTGGAGCAATGTTATAGCTGTTTTAATAATTTAATATCAGTTTTTATATTACTACAAGACATAATAGATTTTTGTAAAACTGGAGCAATTGTCACGCCGGTACTGTGAACTGATAGACCCAAATGCAGGACAGAGACGATAAGATCAGGATAAGGTGCAAACAAGGACCCCTTATTAGGACACACAAAATGTGGAACATGAACACTATGGAAATAATGGCTGGATCGCGGTGCGTATACTGAGATACGTCTTCTCTCTATGATGGCACAAACTCTCTTCATGAATACGCAGCACTCATTCAATGACGGCCCAAGACGATCTGGCGATCCGGACAAGGTAAGCGGCCCCCTTTTATCCTCCGGTGGGGATGAGGTACAGGTGAGCTAATCAGGGCGGAGCCTGTAATCAAAGAACACACACACAGGAGAGGAGAGAGCAGATCAAACAGAACAGACACGACTAATTCCTACGGCAGGACCTCACAGCAATGATATAGAATAGAATTTTTTAATCAAATTATTAATTTCATATTATCCATCTCGCTGAAATCTTGTCATTGAACAACAATATTGTGCTCCTAAGTAACACATTATATATTTGGCCTGATGTACAATGGTAGTTGGATATCAGGATCATTTTTTAAAGAAATATTTTGTGGAACACATGCATACTGAGATTTCCGCATAATGGTAAGTTAGTTTACATTAATATTTCTGGTAATTTGTCAACAATATTGTCAACTTGAAAACCAGATTTTGCATAAAATAACCCTTTTCATATTATTTTGACTTAAGCATTTTAAGCTGTGTGTTAACCTTCCTCTGTGCTTTGTGTTTTTGTCTTGTTTTACTTTGTTTTTGCCTAGATAAGTGCAGAGTTCATGCACATTACCACAACACCCACTTGTCCCGAAGTTCATGTCTCAGCTGGACCACTACTCTGAATAGATGTTAAGAGTGTTCTTCAAGAAAGGAGGAGCAGCAGGACGAAAATTGCTGAAATTGTGGCATCAATTAAGGTGTGTATAATTATTAGCATAGTTATTGATACCTTTTCAATATCTTGTTAAGGTGTATTGACAGCATTTTATGTATATTTACATGTAAGCGTATGTACACTCACCGGCCACTTTATTAGGTACACCTGTCCAACTGCTCATTAACACCTAATTTCTAATCAGCCAATCACAT
>JAOUQZ010027346.1:0-14632 GCA_028564935.1 Neosilurus hyrtlii
ATGTAGAATTTGGCACCACTGTTAGCCACTATAAACAAAAGTATAAAATATGAAATAGTGAAATATGGACACAACTTTAAAGTTCCTTTAAGAGATTAGCATACACTATGCTACAGTCAACCTCAGTCATTCAGATTGAGTGTTATAACAGACTGACTGTTCATCATTTTACAGCAATATTTTAGAGCCATTTAAATTTTTCTGTTCAGGCTTGCTGGCAGCTTCTAAACATTGCGGTGTTACTGTGAACACCTGTAGCAGTGCTGGTTGCATGTCGGCTGTCAAACCTGCAGCCATTTCACACTGAGGCACTGGAATTGGCTCAAAAAATCTTCAGTAAAATGCTCTCTACAAATAATGGAATGAATGCTGGGTGCTTTCCAGTCTGTCTGTATTCGTTTAACTCGCTTAATCCATTCATCACACAATTTTGCCGGGTCGGCCGGATTAGGGGAAGCACCTAATAAATCGACCACATGGTTCTGTGTGTACACTGTTAGTAATCATTTGGGTTTACAAGATTCTTCCAGTATCATCATTTCCCATAAATCATTGCGCAACAACATTACATACTTTATTAATATGCTTGGCTTTGCTTAGTGTACCTGCCCTTGTGTTTATTTGTCTGAAGCCTTTTAAACACCATGAACACTGAGCTGTTATTAGATTCACATCCCTAATAAGCACATAGCTTAAACCTTGAGCATCTTACTGAATAAAATAAACAGTCAAACGGTTTAATTTTAACACAAATCTGGTTCTAATACAAACATCAGTAAATACCTGCCCTGTTTAACCAGGGGATGCAGCTCGGCTAGCCGGCATGTTAGCTGTTAACATCGGAAAACTTCCTCGGAGCTCCAGTTTACATGAGCTAAACACAACAAAATACATTCTCTAACTGTACACAGCTCCGCATTCAATGTGCTGTGTTTATAACTGGTAATATAAACGAAAGAGGCGGAAACATTGATGAAAATGCCTGAACAACTAACTGCTCATTCTGTTGTGCTGCATCCCTCATGAGCGGCCCAGAACAATAACAACAGGTCTAATGACGTCACTTGCCGTTGCGCTTGTCAAACTGAATCTGGTCCCCTTCCACCCCGAGCTTATTCCATCTAGCTGGCTGCCAGTATGATGTCATCCATTCACTGAATGAGGCAATGAGGATCTCCACGGGTTTTTACTCTTTTCATTAAATTGGCCAATACCTGAAAAAAATTGTAGGGTTATCTAGGCGGACCTTTTGGCAGAATTTGTGCGGTTTGTTCCTCTCTCTTTTCTTTATCAGACATAAGTGGTAGGTTTGCAAAATGGCAGGCTCTTGCTTTCCCAGCAGCATGGATTCTCCTCCATGTCAGTATATCCAACACATAGTATGTAGTGATAAAGTTGTCAAAGTTGAGTTTGTGGGAGCACTGCAAATTATTTGGTTCTTACCAAAATAAAAAAATTTAGAAGTGTTAGATAATTTATCTTGTTTTAAGAGTTAATTTCTTATTACAAGTGTTCAACTTTACACTATAATCTTATTTCTAGATTTTACAATCTTAATTTAAGAAATCTTGTCAAGTGAAGTTATCTGTCCATGCAGCAAGATAATTTCACGTGACAAGATTTCTAGTCTAGAAATAAGATTATAGTGTAAAGTTGAACACTTATAATAGGAAGGTAACTCTTAAAACAAGATAAATTATCAAACACTACTAAATCTAAGGGTTTTTTGTTTGTTTGTTTGTTTTTTTTAATCTTGGTAAGAAACAAATAATTTGCAGTGTGGCCTTGGCGATGCGTTGACTGAGGTGATACAGCACTGCAGCTCCAAGTCCCAGATGCTTCTTGTTATACTCTGATAGCTCCACTGTAGCACCTTGCTGAAGCAGGAACTCATAGGCTATGCCACTTTTGCCTCACAGTAAGTACATTTTTGTTCCCCATGGTCTTGGCTTAAATTTAAAGTATTGCTTGCCAGGCAGAGTACCATAAAATAGCACCATTTGCTCATCAATACAAAGAGTTTCCTCTAAGGGAAGCGCCAAGCATCTTCTGTGTATTGCATGACAGAGTGGGCGGACTTTGAAGAACACCTCAACATTGTCTGGCCTCTTTAAACTGTTGACCAAGTGCAATGGAGCTGGAAGAATCTGTCTGATAAAGACACGTTAAGACATGTCAACAAAAGGGAGCGGCCAATGTATTTAACATTCCAACCTTCTGGCTTTATGAAACACTTAGAAAAAAAAAGAAAGAAAACTGTAGTCAATTGCAACTGTTTTTACAGATTAAACTGGAAAAAAATATGGCATTACTCAATTCTAAGGAAAACATTATGGATTCACCAGGTACTTTGCAGTTCTAAAACAAACACCTGTATGACAGACCGACACAAGCTTCCCAAATGTTCGGAATAAACCAGGTCAGGCAAAGAAGTGGCTTTAGCAATTTATTGTAAATGAGTAAGTATTGAGCCAGTAAATATAACACAAAGAGATAAATTAATGTTCAGTCTTTGGCATAGTCTCATCAGCAAGATAGTTGTTTTAATGTAGTCTGGTCAGCAAGCTTAAGAGAGTGGTCTTCACACTTCTATAGTTAATATAAAACTCTTTGTGAGATCATGAACATGCAGCACAACTGGTAGGTTTGATAGTAGACCTCTGTAGACATCATCATCATTACTTTGTTAAAGTGGGTATACATTTGCGTTGCCATGGAAACTACTAACAGGATGTGCCTCTTACGTCACACCTCCCTACGTAAAAGAAAAACTTTTATGAAAGTTTTACAACATGAAATAAGTAAGGAGATTATGAAACAAATAACATCATGGGATAAATATGAAACCAAATGATATAGTTACACAGTTACCTAGTTACATAGTGATATTAAATACATAATTTATCATCCACTCCTATGGTTTTACTTGAAAAAGACAGGTATACCTCAAAAAGTTGCATAGCTAGGTTTAGGGCTAGTGCCTCCTCTTTAGTAGCTGGACACTTTGTGTAGACATCAGATCTTTCTGGGGCTGGAAATTTATCATCTATGTATGATGATACAACACCTGCACCAACATCGCTGGCATCTATAGCCAAAAGATTTGACAATGCGGCAGTGAAGTAAATTTTTTGGATCTTTGTTATAGTGGGTACCTCTTGCCCATGGCCAACGATGTAGCCTAAATAGGTCACAATGGCCTGACCGAACAAATCGAAGAAATCGATCAGAGCTTTTACGATTTTGGCGAGTTCAATACCTCCAAAGGGAACTTTTTGTTTAAAAACTTCAGGGCGATATGCCCTCTGATTCACACTTTGGTGCATGGTTGCCCAGTCTTCGGAAGGCGGTCTCCACTTCCTCATCAGGAGTCTATCACTGACAGAATAGCCGACTGGGGCTTTAGCCAATTTCAGGAAGAGCAGCAATAAAGAGAGACTTCAAATCAGGATCACCTCTCTGTCCCTGAATCGACTTTGCTCTCGATAGAGACATATTTGTCCTGGACTTTATGGACGTCTTATTGTTCATATTTGAAGCATGATCAGGATCCTCACTGGGATCAGAAAATAGCTGGGACAAATCCAGAATGTCTTCTTCAGAATTAACATTCTGTGTTTGTGCCAGATGCTTGGATAGTGCTTGTGTCACTGGAGGAGAAGGGAACTCTTTTGGATCCTCTTCTTTGACAAAGTCATCAGCCATTTTCTTGGCTAGATCTCGTGTCACTGGACAAGAAGGGAACTCTTTTGGATCCTCTTCTTTAACAACGTCATCTTTTGACGATGAGATTTTTTTGTTGGCTTTGGGCTCGGCATCAACTTTGTGGCAACACCTGACACCCGCCAAATCATTTCCCCGTAATAATGAGACACCTTCAACTTCTAGGTATGGCATAACAGCAAGGACTACATGACCTGACACTAAGTCAGAATTTAATACAATGTTGTTTAGGGGAGCTGTAACACAACCACCTTCAAGACCTTGTAACATTAAAGATTCACCGGTGGCCGAACTCGAATCTAAGGGTAGTACACCTTTTAGTAAAATAATTTGAGATGCCCCAGTATCTCGTAATATCTTGATAGGTACAGGATTGGCTGCACCAGTGAATGACACTGTGCCTTCGGACACATAAGGAATGTATTCCTTTCTAATGTCATACTGCTTGACATTATCTTTAAGAACCATACTATTAACTTCGTGAGGCTTTTTAGAGGAGACAATTGCAACAGCTTGTTTTTTTTTTCTTTTTAAAGTATAACAATCGGTCATTATATGACCTTGTTTTTAACAATATTTACATGTAAGATCTAAAGAAAGTGAGCACTTCTCGGCTTTTGACTGTGACTCGTCTTTAGCGAGTTGAGTTTCACCTCCTTGTTGGTGCATCTCCATTTTCTTCATCACCATGTCTATGCAGCGTCTTTCATTTTCTGATTCCATTCTGCGGTTTTCTTCCTTCATTCGGCGGATTTCTAATTCTTGTAGCCGAACTTCTGTCTTCACCCCTGGAATCTTCGTCAGGGGTCACGAGTCTTCAGAGTCTTGCTCAGAATCATCTTCCTCCTTTATGGTTTCCTCTGAGGTGCTTTGGTCATCACTCTGGTCATGTGTTGATCCTCCTGGTAGCGGACCTTTTTCAGTTAAAGCCTCTTGTATTGTTTTCTTAATGACATCTTTCCTCATTGACTTCTTCACATCAATCCCAAGGGTTGTAGCGATATTTTTCAGTTGTTCCTTCTTTTAACGATCCAGAACTTCTAGGGAGGGATTCGCTAAGAAGTCTGTTAACTCATCGTGTAAGATTGTGTTACGATTAATGGCTCAATACAAACAAAATTGTTCTATCCCAGATGAGCCCCCAATTTGTGACAGACCGACGTGGGCTTCCGAAATGTTTGGAATAAACCAGGTCAGGCAAAGAAGTTTCTTTAGCAATTTATTGTAAATGAGTAAGTATTGAGACAGTAAATATAACACAGAGAGATAAATTAAAGTCCAGTCTTTGGCGTAGTGTCTTTCAGGCACCGAACTGAAAGAAATGTGAAAATCAATGGTGGAAATGAAAGAAAATGCTCTACGGCTCCAACCTGCAAAGCTGATCTGTCAACTGCAGTAAGAAAAAGTTAGAGCCGGATTGATGAAGAATTGTTTGTTGATAGTTTAATCTGTGCTTCAGTGAATTCAAGTTGTTGTAAAAGCCAGAGGTGGTGCAACAAAGTACTAGTGGTTTTTTGTTTGGTTATTTAAAAAATATTCTTCTCAGAATTGAGTGATTCCATTTTCCCTGTTTGCTCTGTAAAAACTGCTGAAATTGACTATAATTTTCAGTCTTTCATAAAGTCAGAAGGTTGAAATGTTAAATGAAAATAGTTTTGTGGCATGTTTGTGATTGTTTTTTTTCCCTTCACAATTAAACAATTGAATGAACATCTAAGAGTGGCGATTCCATACTTTTTGACAGGGGTTGTATGTTGCCAGTGTGAGATCTTCCTCTTAATTAAATAAGTTTTTTTTTTTGTTTTTATAAATAATCTCATGGCATTGTTGCTCCAGTTGGTCTGGTTGAGACTCAGCACTGGATGGAAATAAATGTTAGGTTGCTTAAGTTTGTTGAAATAACTTTCTCATTTACCATTTGAAATTTACTGAAACTTATAAAGGTGGTATAGTGGTGTCAGCCTCACAACTTGAAGGTCCTGGGTTCAATTCCCAGGTTTCTCCCCATGCTTGTATGGCTTTCCTCCCAAAGTCCAAAGACGTGTGAGCTAATTGTCTATTCCAAATTAGTGTAAATGCTTTTGTGTGTGTTGCCCTGCAATGAATTTGCAAGCTGTGTACCTCACCTACACCCGGAGTCAGCTGAGATCACCAGCCTCACCGCCACACAAATGAGTGTGAAACAAGTGAAACCTATAAACCTTAAACCACATCTTAATTTAAAACAAGCAAGGGTGCACCATGCTATTAACTTGGTGTGACATCATTACCAGCTCTGCACAAACACAATATTCTAATAAATATAGCCTAATAAATGACACATCAAACAGCTATGTACACAGGCCAAGTTATTAAGAAAACATGTAGAGAAAGTGGATGGTTACTATAGCTATTTGTCCAGATATTTGTACAAGTTTGCAATACTCAGTGCTATTACGTTTGTGTGTGGCGAGTGCAACGTACTCTCTCAGAAAGACAAACAGGAAGTGGTTTTGATTTAGGAATGAATTTAGTTCATTATACATGTCTTATTTGATATTTCTCTTTTAGTGTGTAATTGAACAAATTTTTTATAGGCTTGTACACACAGTGTGATGCCAAACAATTTTTCGTTTAGGAATGTAATATAAGGTTACAATAAATGTTACTGTAGTTTAAAACAAATTGCATTTTTTAAAAACTACTTGTACATGGGGCAGTGGTGGCCTGGTGGTAGGGTGCTGGATTACTGATTCCAAGGTCTGGGGCTCAAACCCCACTATCAACGGGTTTTCACTGCGGTCCCCCACAGTGTAGCTAACTGGGTTATCAAATACCAGCCATGTCTCTCACTGTCTATGATGAGAGGAATGTAAAAGAACCATTGCTGATTTTTGTCAAGAGTAGCTGCCTAGCTGTCAGCGTGTTTCTGCCCTGCGATGGCTTGGCAAGCAGTCCAGGGTGGACTCTGCCCTCTCCCAGAGTTGCCTGAGATGGGTGCCGGCCTCCCCGCTCTAATTAAGATTAAGCTTCAGAAAATGAATGAATGGACGAATACTTGTACATGTATAATGTTAAAAGCTAACTTAAAATGCAGTATGGTGTTTCTCAACATAACGATGCTTGATTTACTACAGCCTTCCACAGTCACTGCATAAGAAATACCCAGATTCTGGCTTTATTCCACCTGAAGCATGTAACAGATGTATGCAACTCCATGGCATGTAAACCACTGAATAAGGGGAAAATATGCATAGACTGACAACTATAAACCTGAAAACCTGCATAGCTGTGTACTTTTATCAACTTGTTTACAGGGAAGGATCAAGGCCTGCATGCATATAGCACAACAGTAAAAAAAAAAAAAGGAACAATGCTAGAAAGGATTGCATAAAAAAAGATAGTACATAGTATTTGAAGCACAGAAGCACTTTATTCAATTCTTTATTACACTGTACATATTTTAAGGTGCCAGCTCATCGTTTCCATATTCGTCTCAGATTCTTGGTTTTTGTTAGCATACAGGCCACTGTCTTTTTCTGTCAGTGCTCTTTGAGTGTTCACACAGCTAAACAGCACAAATTCACCATTAGTGAACCAGTTAAAAACTGATCTCAAACTTTTTCTTCCTCTACATGACGTGAGACTTTTAAATACAATTGGTCATCTACAGTTTACAGTGAGAATAGTTTTTGAAATGTAACAGTGGCGTGTTGCCGGCATTCTAAGAAGCCATTTTCTACTTCTAAAACACACATAAGCAATGGGTTATCTGGCTCCTGTAAAGTGACTTAACTTTCACTGTTAAAAAAAAATTATGAAAAAGACAAAAAGGTTATAAGTTAAAGATTCCATGCAAAATTTAAAATTATCAAAAAGTTTGACAGCACAATGCCTCAGAAGAAACCAGGAAGTAGCTACAGTGTACTTCTTTACCCCATGGTAACATACCAACGTGGCAATTAGGAAAATTAGTTTTGCATTCTATGATGACAGAAGCGCTTTTGTACAGCTGATAGAAAATCCCTAAAGGCTTTTAACTGCTACTCCAGCAATTAGTTAGTTCAATCCTCTTTCTTCAAGTGTAACAGTTAAGGCTGATTCATAGTCTACACAACTACACAATTTCAGGTGTAATCATCATGTTCCTATTTTAGTCTGTCCTCCTTAGGGTGCTTCTACCATAACCCTGACGATCACGCATGCTCCTCGTTGTCAGACATAATCCCTGTAATCACTCTTCTGTTATAAACCATTTTAGTAGATCAACAGTATATTAATCCTGCTAGCAATACTATTGGATACACACAAAATGGCACTTGCCTTTGCTTTACAAATCTTTGGTCAACACAAATGGCTATGCAAGTATTCATCAAACTTTTTTTGTGTAGATCGATGCATTCGCATTCACATAGCTTGCACAGATTATGAATCAGCCTCGACAATACAAGACAAACATTAGTGCTTATGATAAACACCAGTAAGCTACATGTTTAAATTCATTAAATTAAGTACTGTACGGCATATTTATTCGCATTTCACAAGTTTAATAAAGGTCACGTTGAAAGCACTCAAGAAACAACTAAAAGAACGCAATTGCTTTAAGAAGAAAGTTACAATTAACTTATAAAGAGAGTATTAGTAATAGGCCTTACATTTTTAAACAGGAGGCCTATCCTTAATTCCCTGCTATTAAGATTACACATTGACACATTCCACATGATATATTATTATTTTAAACATTTAACATTAACAAAAACATCCAAAAAGGAATATATCTAGTAAGCAACCCTAAAGAAAGAGAATAAACAAAACAATTCTGGATGCCCTCTGGTATTGGGCTGTTCAGCCTCACAGAAATAAAATTTGAATTAGCTGAAAATGTTTTTCATCTTACTGTTTTCTTTACCTCCATTTCAGCATCCTAACCTTTTCTATCATGTATGTTTCATCCACATTTTCAGGTGTTCTGCTTTCTATAATGGCTTGAAGTCTGCATGCACTACACTGCCTGCTTTTATCTTTAAATGTAGCTATACTAGATGCTCAAAAACATGTTTCAAAATGTGAGTGAAAAAAGCCACCAATACACTAAGTCTATCAGGAATTCTAAACTGCATTAACTTCAATTCTAACATCGGAATACCCAGGCAGCAAACAAAGTGTCAAAGCATGACAATACAGTAAGTTTTGGGATAATATGAAAATATCTAAAATAAAGAAAGAGCAAATAAAGAAGAAATAAAACACAAAGGAGAAAACATCATAAACTATAAGTTATTAATAACGCGGATGTTTAGAAGTGCAGGTTTTCCCACACTTTTTGGGAACAATTCATCAAAATTACTTCCAACAATGTTTTGCACCTTTCTGCAAGAGGAATGGGGACACCACATCCATTTAGGTATAAATTTGATGAATGTCTTCAGTATGTAGATCCTCTTCTGAGTGATGACAATCCTTGTTTTCAATTTATTCTTCCTGTTTTAAAGAATTGCATTCTCATCACCCTTCCTTGGGTTTTTTGACAGCTCATTATCAGAATTTGTTTGCACTGTGGTAAGGTAGCAAGGTCAGAAAGCGCAGGTTAATTGGCAAGCACAGAATTACTTAATATATAATTAATATTTTACTGTTGATGTTAAAAAGACACATTTACAATGACGTATGAAAGTGAGCACACACAAAAACACTGAGCAGGGGAGAAGTTGTATTGCTCAAGGGTGCTTTAGCTATAAAGGTGAAGGGGGGGGGTGCTCACAGTTAATGACTTAGATAATTAGTTAACTTGTTACAAATCCTGGTTCAGCAAAAGACTGATTTGAACGTGTGTGTAATTGCATCTAAGTATCAGGCAAAGTGCTTCAGATTTGATAGGCTCTACAAAATCTTTACAGATTTACAGACAAATGGGTCATTTCAACACATACGTATTCTATAAGTACAAGTGGACAGACTGAGCACTGCTGCAACATGCTACTCACAGTTAGTGTTATCTTATTATATAATTCCTTGCCATCTTAAGCTGCTTTTACATGAGCACCAACATCGCAACAGCTTGCACTCTGAACAAATTGCCCCAGCACAACTGCCCATGTAAAAACGATATGTTCCAGAACAGCTTGACACCAGTCGGTGCAAATTGCCCTATTTCTCGACGTGGTGGATGCTGTTCCAGAGTAGGCATGTAAATCAGCCGTTGATACTGCGCTTAAGCATCGGACTTCGATGTACAAGTGATAATCGATCACTTATAAATGAATATAAGCAAAATAACACAAAAATCTTAACGAAAATGTGAAAACAAACCATCACCTTCAATGGCCGCATCTCTCACCCAACATCTCGTGACTTGTGTGGAATCGGGTCACACAGTATGAGGGATCATTTATTGCATTAATGGCAGAATTTTTTCTTCTTTTATATTTGGTTATATGTGATGTACAAGTTTATCTCTCCAAATTCAAATGCCAAGGTCATCTGCAAATCTCATTCAGAAATAATTACAAGCTGCTCCCTTAATGAGCTGATGGCACCATGCTCCTCTTCGTGTGTGCACAAGATCTCATTTAAACCAAAATGGAGCTGTGACAAATAAGGTGAATGTCGGTTCTGAGCAAAAAAAAATAAAAAATTGCAGAGACACACCAAATTTATGGGAATCATTATCAGAAATTATCGGTAAGTAAGATTTCATTATCAATACGAGTTCATTCGAGCGATTATTCGATAGTTTTATCGACCGGTACAAGCCTACACCAGAAAATTTTGCTGCAGGTGCAATTTTCTGTTTGCAAACAGTCGGTGTCTGTTAGTAGTGATTATGTGTGTACAGTAGTGTCCGTCTGGGTGATTAGGTCATTTTGTGGGCTGTTGCAGCAGACGAGTGCAAAAGACTGAATGTTGTATGGAGTTAAGGAGAGAAACTAATGCAGACAAATCAACAGACAAAAAATGTGATTCTTTCTCTTCATTAGCATTCTTGAAACATTCTGAAACTCAGGAGCTATAGGAATGGGTTTTGTCCGTCCATCACACTTTAGTTTTCGGACATTTACTTGATAATTATGCACGTTTGGTTAGAATGGGCTCCCAATGATCGAATTAATGCTTTTGTTACAGTAACCTGAAGCCCAGCATATTCTCACACACGTTCAAAATTACAAGCATGATGCAAATATACACCCATTTGATCATTTGCACATACTTATAGATAATAAAATACAGAAGTAAATCAGGCCTAAAGTAAAAGAAACAAAGTTGCTTCACTTACCAGGTGTTCCTTTAAAACAGAGCACTACAGACATACAAGCAAAAAAAAAGAAAAAAAAAAAAAAAAGCAAAAATTATACATGTGACTGTAAATATTTTGCAGTGTTGCATCAGTTTACTTACACACAGACAGGAGGGGTAAATTAAAGGGAGATTACAGGTGGACATACAATGGGGGAATAAGTTTGATCCCCTGCTGATTTTATAAGTTTGCACATTTATGTATGGTAGGTTTATTTAACAGAGAGAGAGAGAGAGAGAGAGAGAGAGAGAGAGAGATTTTTTAAAAAATTAAATCTACATATAAAAGGTTATAAATTGATTCCCATTTAATCCTAAAAAACTATTAGTACTGATTAAGTACTGATTTAGTACTTGGTAGAAGCCCTTGTTGATAAGTATATAGTTAAGATGTTTCATGCAGTAAGTCACAAGGTTTGCACACATCTCAGGAAGGATTTTGGTCCATTCCTCATGCCACATGGCAAATTGAAGCTTTAGCACCCTTCACACATTTACTGTAGGAGTAAGGTCTAGAGACGAACGTAACCACCTTATGACCTTAATGTGCTGCTTCTTGAGCCACTTCTTTGTTGCCTTGGCTATATCTTTTGGGTCACTGCCATGCTGGAATACCAGTCCATGGCTCAGAGAAGGAGGCTGCAGGATTCTGATCCATTATGGCACAGTGGATTTGTTACCAATGGTTTTTTGGTGATTGTGGTCCCAACTGCTTTGAGATCAACAAGTTACACCCGTTTAGTTCTGGGCTGATCTCTCACCTTTCTCATGATTATACGTGGTGAGATCCTGCATGGACCTCCAGACCAAGGGCAACTAAAAGATTTTTTTTTTTTTTATTGTATTTCTTTCATTTCTGAACAATCGCACCCACAGTTGCCTCCTTCTCACCAAGCTTCTTACTAATTGTCTTGTAGCCAACTCCAGCACTGTGCAGGTCTACAATCTTGTCCTAATGTCCTTTGACAGCCCTAGTTTGTTCTTGCACATGGTGGAGAGTTTGGAATAGAACAGACTGGTCTTGTGAATGAAAGTGTCGTTAATACACAAATTGAAAACATGAGTATTTTCTTCAAGTGGTAGGACTAATCTGTATGCTTCATGACCACATAAGCAGTCTGTGCAAGCTAGAAATCTTGCTGGTTTGTAGGGGATCAAATTTTCAAACTTATTAGTGATCAATAGCAAATCAATTCATAACCTTTATGAAGTGTTTTTGATATTCTGTCTCCAGTAATTAGATTGGCTAATTTGATTTGTTTGGATTTATTTATCCAGCAATAAAGCCAAACAGCCCTTCACTTTCAGATGTCATGATAGGCTGCAACACTGTTCGCCATGCCATTTCCAAATTCAATTTACATGTCCATCATGCAAAAAAGCAGAAATATGTAAACATCCAGAAACACAGAAATCTTTTCGACCATCATAACCAGTTCTGTGATCAAACAAATCGAAGAGACAATCTGGGATATCAGCGAAAAGTCTGCATCTGTGGAAACTGTGCTTGAAGGTTTTTTTTTTATTTTTATTTTTTTTTTTAGTATTTCTGAGCCCGTGCAGTGATTCCTCTGACAGAAACTGCCTGTCCGAGGATGACAGGCACCCAATGTTGATATTTAGCCTTGTCCCTTGTGCACAGGCATTTCTTCAGATTCTTGGAATCTTGTAATAATGTACTGTAGAGAATAAGATTTTGCACTGAGGGATATTCTGAAATTACGCCACAATTTAAAGAAAAAATTCTTACAGCTTGGTAAACCTTTGCCCAGGTGTCCTTGTTCTAATCATGTCAGTGACCAGCTTTCAGTTAAACAAATTAGTTTAAGTATTCCATCTGTATGTCTTTAGTACCAAATCCTTTTCCAGCCTTTTACTAACCAGTCCCAACATTTTTGATACCTGTTGCTGCCATTTAATTCAAAACAAACTGATATTCTTCATGAAATACTAAAATGCCTCACTTTCAAACTTTGACATGCTTCCAATGTTTTACTGTAAATAAAATGTGAAGTGATTAGATTTCCAAATCATAGCATTCTGTTTGTATTTACATTTGACAATGTCCCAAACATTTCTGGAATTGTCTTTGTGTATTAAAAACAAAACATTTGTTTATCACACCAGGTTACAAGGTACATTAAATAAAAATTTGGACACTGAATACTATTTGAAATCTGACATACTTCTTTTTTTCATGGCAGCGAAGACACCCCCGACACAAAGTGCAATAAAGGCAAGACCCACCAACACTCCAGCGATGACACCACCATATGACTTAACATCTGCATAACAACGGTTTAAAAACAATACATTAGTTTTATTAAAATACTAGCATTCCACATACTTTAGTAATCATATCAAAGTGCCCTGTGCTGAAATGAGTACTTTTTAATGATTATGGAACACGAGTGACAATACACTAAAAATGCACTTGAAGGATTACATTTAATGAACAACACTGAAAAAAACGATTACCTGAGAAGCATTTCTGAATGTTGAATTCTTTGGTCGCTTTGCTCACTTTATTTTTTGCAGTGCAGTAGTAAACTGGATCATCACTTTTTGCTACTGTGATAACAGCATTATTGGAAGAGAATTGATCTGGTCCTGACCATGAAAACTCAGCAGTCGCTGATGAATCCACTGAACATTGAAGTGTACATGTTGTCTCATGCGAAGTATGATTCACTGTAGGATTAGAAACTGGATCTGAAAGCAAAACGTGTAAATCTTTTCAGTAAAATAAATATAAATAAAATGTACACATACACACACCAGGGTCCGAAATGTTCATAATTACTTATTATTAATAAATATTTAACTGTTATAGCAATTATAATAACTATTATAGCAATTGCTGAGGTTTACATAGCAATTTTCTAATAACTTATTTGCAGGATTTTCAGAATAATAAAAAAAACTCCCTCCCTGTGTTCTGGTGTTACATTTAAAATGTTTATAACAGATTGAACATCTGACACGTTCTCTCTCCCAAAAGCTCTGCTAGACGCATGCTGTCGCACGCTAGACGCATGTTTTTTTGGTGTTTGTTTTTTTTTTCTTTTTTAAACCGGTCCTGTCCAGCATCATTGCAAGCCAAATGGCAGTCTGGTTGCTGTGTTGTGCCGAACAAATGTGCTTTTCCAAGAAGAGGTTTATGGGCATAAGGCTCCTCTTGATAATCTGATTCATTTATTTATTAATTTGTTTACTCTTGATTTGTGTTATGGAATCTATATAATCTTGCTGGACCTGACAGATTTAAATCCCCTGATGAGTGGGCAACCACGAAACAGGCTTGTTGGAATGAAATTGTATTTTTTTTTTTTCCTCACATACCATACATTTTGCTCTACTTCGATGTATTGAGCACTGTCCTATGGAAAATCGACTCAGGATTTTATATATATACACAGTACAGACCAAAGGTTTGGACACACCTTCTCATTTCCTTTCTTTTCATGACTATGAAAATTGTAGATTCGCACTGAAGGCATCAGAACTATGAATTAACACATGTGGAAATATATACTTGACAAAAAAGTGTGAAACAACCAAAAATACGCCTTATATTCTAGTTTCTTCAAAGTAGCCACCTTTTGCTCTGATTACTGCTTTGCACACACTCTGCATT
>JAOUQZ010027357.1:0-14632 GCA_028564935.1 Neosilurus hyrtlii
TTACCAGTCAATTTACGTTCCTACCCTCACCTATGGTCACAAGCTTTGGGTAGTGACCGAAAGAACAAGATCGCAAATACAGGTGGCTGACATGAGCTTCCTTTGCAGGGTGGCAGGTCTCTTTCTTGGTGATAGGGTAAGAAGTTATGTCATCCGGGAGGAACTCGGAGTAGAACCACTGCTTCTTTGCGTTGAGAGGAGCCAGATGAGGTGGCTCGGGCATTTGATTAGAATGCCTCTTAAACGTCCCCTTCGGGCATGTCCAACTGGGAAGAGACCCCGGGGCCGACCCAGAACATGCTGGCGGGACTACATCTCTCGGCTGGTCTGGGAATGCCTTGGCGTCCCCCCGGAAGAGCTGGAGGAAGTGGCTGTAAAAAGGGACATCTGGAAATCACTGCTTAGGCTGATTAAATGAATTTTCTTGCATTCATCTGTAGGTCAATCCAAGTCAGTGTGAGGTCACAGTCATGTGACAACCTAACTGCAGTCTAAATTGGGGGGGGGGGGGGGGCTGCTTTCCAACAAGGGTCACATGTTCATGGTCTCAGTTATTCTGTCCTTTTTTTAGTCTTCACGAGTCAAAAATGTCATCTCAATATCAGGATGGGTTGGCTTCTGATGCTTTTCGGCGATATACACAGAAATTAGTTCTAGTACGGTTAGACATTTGCCCATACAGGCTACCAACAGACCGGTAGACTAATAACACTTTGAAATGGCCAAGAGTGGAGTACCCAGGTATTTGCAATTACCTTATCCAATTTCCCAGTGAGTATTCTTACATTTTTGTGACGTAGGTAGGCATCTGTAAATATTTTATGTACTAGTGTCTGCCAGCCTCCCTTTGATCCTAATTAGGATTAAGCAGCTTATAAATTAATGAATGATAATTAAGCCAAATATTTGCTAAACTATTAAAAAAATTCTAATAGTAATAAATAATTTATTTGCAAGGTACTACAACTCATTTTAAAGGAAATTCGATGACAAATCCAAATATTTATATTCCCTTTCAGTAACACAAATGACCGTTACTGACAATGAATATGAAAGCTTTTTTTTTAATTATCCTATAGGAATATGTAAATGCCCAATTGTTAGCCGATATGTTTATTTATGTTTATTTAATGGGTATAAAATACATTACATACAAACTGTAAAGATGGTGTCTTAAATCTCTCCTCATCCATGTTATCATGAACGGCAACATAAGTATTAAACTAGTACAGTTGTGTATCCATTATGTCTACAGTGTCAAAATTAAGGCCTATGAAAAATATAAACTCACCAGTGACAAAATGCAGGTCACAAACATAAGTATAAGGTGATTTAGATTCCTTATGTCTTCCCTGAATTCACTGCTCCATTGGGCTTTAGTGGACACCAGTTGATTGCTCTCAGCCACTGACTTACTTGGCAACATACAAAACTTTAAATGTCTTTGTCTTTGTTTAAATTAGGTGTACCGCCCACGTTACTACGTTACACATTAACTGGACTATATTCTCGCATCGCAGAATATATGGTTTGCTTTCCCCTAATTAAAAAAAGAGGGCAGGTTCCCGGTGCCAGCCACGTGATTGTGACTTGGATGTTGGACTTGGAGAATGGACCAGCAAGCTGACTCAACCAGTAAAAAAGGAGCCTCAGCAGAACCATTGGTATCACTGAAGTGCACAATTTTATTAGCAAAGTCAAGATTGCATACATTAACTGCATCAAGACAGATGACTATACTCAAGGTGTAATCAAGAACAATGATGATAAGCAGGATAGCGAATGGGTCCCATCACAGGACACTTCAGTTAATTGGAAATCCCTTCATAACACCACTGGAAGTAGTAACAATGGCACAATTATCAACATACATTGTCATGATGACTGTAAATATAATGGGGGATACATTAGCCTAGATGATTGAAAACATCAAATCATTGTGTCCTATCTGATGGAATCAAAAGTATTTATTTTAATACACATTTTTTACTCCTTTTTAGTGATTTATATTCTGTTCAGTGACAAAAACGAAGAGCTTGGATAAATATATTGACTACCTCAAACCTTAAACACAACACACACTATTTATTCTGGGGCATACAAATTTCACCACAAGTTTAGGATTTACTTTTCAATAAAATGATTCATGTACAACAAACAGTCAAATTGAGATGAATGACAGGTTGTTTATAATTGCAATTCTATATCACAAATAACAACATCCTGTTTAAATTGTGTGTCAGTATTGAAGTGGAGGAAATCGGGGGTATCAGGCACCACTGGGGGTGCTGTGTGTTTTGGACCCATGAACTGTGGAAGGCCTACGGTTGCTGGACTTCCCTGTCATGTACTGAAATTAATTATTGATTATTAACAGCATCAACATAAATTTGATAAGGCATACAGAAATTGAAACATCTTTGGAATGAGTGATCATATTTCCTTTATTAAAAGACATTAGTAAACCTGAAATGGAGAACTGTCCAGTGAAGTCATCTCTAATGAAATATATATTTAAATTGTTAATCATTATACATAAAGAAGAGAAAGTGTAAGATTTACAGTACTATTTGATTATTTATGTGACTATTGTATGAACTGAGTTTATTCACTGAAGTGAGTTTAAAATTATTTTATTCTTTTAAGAGTTTTGTGTGAGTAGAAATCAGTGAAATTAAATAGTGCTATCAATAAGACATCCGTGTGTGTGTGTGTGTGTCCTCTGCTACTAAGAGCACTGTTTAATACTTTAATTAACATATACAGCCAAGCGGCATTAAGCCATCTGGTGAACACAGCTCATCACTTGGTGATATGTAAATCCCTCTTTCTCCTGAACTGAATTCTAAAATACATTTTACATACATAGCTGACAATTACTGATCATAATAAAAACAGGGGTCTTTAAATCTAAATGGAAGCTGTGTCATCTGGGAATTCAATAAGTTTATTATATATTATATGTTTGTACAAACTTGTGAAAAAAAATTAGAAACTGTTGATTTTTTTTTCTGCATATTTGAACAAGGAAATATTCCAATCTCTCCAATACAGTACCTGAATTTGAATGTTCTCAATCATTTATTTAACAAAAATATCTGTACATATTATACTATTTTGTGGAGCAAGTAACTAAGTAAATTCTTGGCATCAGAAGCTAGTAGTTTTAGTTGAAATAAGTTTTTGCAACCATTTTGTATAATTGCGGAGGACCTAAAGGAACATAAGGTGTAGAATGGACCCCAATCAGAAAGCACACAGGTAAGTATTACCAATGAGGAGTCAAAAGATGCGTTTCCCAAAAATATAACTGCATTTTATTATAATAATTTAAACAAGCCACAAAAAAAGGAAATCAAAATCAAAATTCTTCTGGCTGCTGAGGCTTACCGACAGATGAGCGGTCAGTTTACAGGAGGGGATCCAAAATAAAGAGGCACTTCCACGTGACACACACACAGGAATAATAGTGAAGTGCAAAAAAATAAAGAAGACCCAGCACCCGGATCACAGCACACAAAGGGGAGGAGATCACCACCCAAGGCACTCCGCAGCTGGAGAAGAGAACACAACATAAAACTAAACCATTATCAAAAAAAAAAAAAAAAAGATGTGAGCAGCCGCAGCAGCGTCCGTAGAGCAGCAGCAGGTTAGCCACGGTTCCCACCGCAGCTGCAGTAGCGGCAACAGGTGGCGCGAAAAGCCGAGCGATCACCGCTCAGGGTAGCGGCCGCAACAGCGCACCTCCACCCGAGCAGCAGGCAGGCCAACAGCGTCAAGCAAGGCATCGGCGAAGCATCAGTGAAATGAAAGCGAAACAAAGGGCGAAACAGAAGTAAAGCCTCAACAAAACCCAGCGAAACAGAAATGAAACTCCAGTGGAGCCCCAGTGAAGCAGCAGTGTTCCTGCACTTACCTTGTGTCAGATCCAATCTGGGACACGCCTGGACCAACTGGCATCCTCACGATGACCACCTCTTCAGGAGAGCTGTACGAGCAGCTGATAACATCAGAGAGATGGGCAAGAAATTAATCACAAACGGAAGCTATGCATTTAACGATATTAAATTACACACCTACCTGTGCAGCGCGACACACAGACATTGAGCTTACCGGCTAATGGCAATCAGCCAGGACACGAATGGAAGGAGCCAGAGAGAGACAGAGAGGCTGAACGGGAGGGCTTCTTCATAGTCTCAGCCTCCACGCTGATAGGTTAAATGACATTGAAACCTACAGGTACAGCAAAAGACTCACCTGCACTACCCGGCCACTGCTATACTACTACACATGCACTTACCTTTTCATACCCCTGCACAACATTTCAATCGTGTTCAAATTTTGGCTTTGACATTTATTTATTTATTTTTTCTATTTACTTGAGGATTTGCTAGTGTGCTTATGATCATTATACTTTTAAAAGGTCCACCTCCGGCTCAACTTTTATACAGGTGGCCGCACATTATCTTCAAGCGTTTTTTTGATATGATGCAGAATCCAAACTTCAATCAATGACTGAAAGCTGCAAGTGTGAGACAGGAAAGCAACCCCCAAACATTTCTCCCCAACATTTTTGCCACCATGAAGCACATTTTACTCAAATGGCGTTACTTTCCAAATGTCATTAACACTTCATTGAGTTAATAATAGTAAAACCCTGGAGTTAAATATAACTGTTATTTAAATATAACTGGAGTTAAATGATAAGCGTTGATGCTACACATTACTGAGTTGATAATTTGCTCTAGTGCAGTGAAAAACTGCTCTATAAAAGTGTATTTTTTGGTATCCATAAACCACCCGATAATATAAATTAACAATTTACTATTCTGATGTTAAATTGCATACATCCAGATGACTTTTTTCAAAATTGCTATTATTAACATGATAAAGTAACAAAAACCCTATTTAACACAATAATAATGCATCATAAAAACTTTATTGTCAGGCCATATAACTCATGCATATTTCAAAACGCCATAAAATTACAGTAAGGGACAGCATACAGAGAGGAATGTTCTGTTCCATACTTCATTTGAAAATTAAAAGGTGAATTAAAAAAGAAGTAAAAAAGTTTTTTCAGGTCCATCACCTTTAGAGTCTTGTCAGGATGTAGTCTGACTTTAAAGGAATAGTGGACAAAACACATTGTTTCCATCCTTTTTCCACACAGCAATACATTGTCATCTTTCACAACAATCGTCTTAATCTTACAAAACACTGGCATCTCAAATGCAACATCCGAACAGAACTTTAAGTCACAGCGGTACAAAGCAGCACCAAATTTGGAAGCAATACCTGGTCCTTTTTTGAGTTCAGTCAGTGTCACCATCTTTCCTGGACCCAAAGTTAATCTATTCTTGCTAAAACACTCCTGATGCATTGCCATACAACTTTGATTTTTGTAAAATTTTATTATTATTATAATTGTTTTTTTTTCCCCCAATGTCAGTGTAATGTTTTTAAAAATGTTTTTAGCCGTCTCTTTAAAGAAATTATGCTTGGCTTTGTAACGCATGCACGAAGAGTGCAGAACTGGGCCAATGTTCCTGATACAGCAAGGGTAGTGTATCATGAAATGATGCTTGGGTAACAGACTGACTGTAGGAAAAAGTTGCATAAAGAGACAATGATGATCAATGATCAAATGTTTTAGGTAAATTGTAATGCCTTCTGATAGCACTGGTGAAAATATGATGTAGACAATCTGTAAGAGCAAAAGCAAAAGATGCCAGTGCTTATCAGCTGACTGGACCAAATCTCTAAATAGCAATGGCATATTGTGCAATTAGCAACAAGACTGTATGGCATTTAATTCCAAATCATTACTGCCATGAAACAGCTTTACTCTAGGGGGACGATTTTGTTGCTGAATGAAACCATAGTCAAATGCATGTATTCTACCTGCAAGTTGTTCAGCACATAACATATTTGCACACATATCTGCAGTGCATCTTTTGGACATGCTTTGCTCAAATGTTGTGTCCGTCTCATCTGCCGTAGCTAGCACAGATGTTGTGGCTGTTTCCGCTTTATCAGCTAACTATTCTGCCCTCACTTGAAATTTTCTGGTCAATACATTGACTGTGTTTGGTGTTTAAATGCTTTTAAACCCTTAAAAAGAACCGAACATAACTACACCCAGTTTGACCACAAACAAGGCAAATATTTTTTTTCCAGGCAACAAACCATGCATGAACCGTAAAAGACTAACAAACTTAAACTAGTGAATTGGACCTGACAAACAAAACACTTACACATGACAGTGCTGAAAATTCAGCACTAATGAAGAAACATTGCTCTGACTCAGCAACACAAGAACTTTTCTTTACTTTACTTTTCAGTGGTATGAATGTGTACATGTGGTGGAGCAGGGTGTGGTATGATGCTGCAAACACAAAATGTGCATTAAACAGTTTATAAAAAGCAAAGAGAAAAGTTGACGTGCAAGGTATGGCGCTCTTGTTGAGGATGATGAAGAACTGCTGGATGACATTCTTTCGTTGACCGACAGCCGGCATTTCTAATTTCCCATCTCTCTGGAAAAGCTGCAGCATGGGCCACAGCAGAGTGGTCCAGAGACGCGGAAGTCTGCCAAAATTATGAAGTATTTTAAAAGGCACTCACCCGCATGTTTGATCGATCTTCCCCGGCGCACGATGCTTTTAGAGCCCTGCTCGGGCTGCACCAAGGTTGAAGAAGAGTAGTCGATTTCGCCATCGAGTTCCGCACGCTAGTCGACGACAGTGGATGGAATTCCCCAGCCATCAAGGACGCCTTCATCAGTAGGCTAAATGGCGAAATCAAGGACCACCTAGCCCCACTTGAGATTCTGGTTGAATTCAAAGACTTGGTGGACCTTGTGGTTCCTGTGGACAACCAGCTCTGCGAGAGAGAAACAGAGCGCCGCCGAGCCGCTAAAGGGACCGCTACTCGCCGGGAATTTGTTCGTGGGTCGCTGCCGCCCTCATCGCCTGCCGTGCTGCGAGCGCCCTCTCCTGTTCCGAAAGAGCCGATGCAGTTGGGCCGAGCCAGGTTAGGTCGGGAAGAACGCCAGCACCGACAGAGGGAGGGAGCTTGTTATTAATGCGGACGAGCCGGTCACTGAGCTAATTCCTGCCCATCCAAAAGCCATCTAGTCAGGATATGGGAGGGGGATGAATGGAAGACCGGGATCAACACCCCCACGGGTCACTACGAGTACCTCGTCATGCCTTTTGGGTTGGCCAACATCCCCGCTCTCTTCCAGGGCTTTATCAGTGAGGTACTGCGGGAGTACTTGAATGACTTTGTTTTTGTTTACCTGGAAGACATACTTGTTTTCTCCCCTGATATCGCCACCCACCAGCGTCACGTCCACCAGGTCCTGAGTTGCTTGTGGGAGAACCAGGTCTTCGTGAAGGCGGAGAAGTGCTAGTTCCACGCCACCTCAGTCTCATTCCTGGGGTTGATCGTATCCTCGAATCATGTTGGGATAAACCCAGAGAAGGTTAGTGCCATGTCCAACTGGCCAGCCCTCACTTTACGCAAAAGGGTCCAGCAATTCTTGGGGTTCGCCAATTTCTATCGGAAGTTCATTCGGAACATGTGGTGGCCCCATTACATGCATTAGCCTCTCCCAAGGCCACCTTCCAGTGGACCCCCAAGGCTGAGGAGGCCTTCCAGAAGCTAAAGAGGCTATTCACCATGGCACCGGTTCTGAATATACCCGACCCCAAGCGTCAATTCATAGTGGAGGTGGACGCCTCCAATGTTGGCGTTGGGGCAGTTCTGTCACAGCGCTCCTTCAAGGATGACCGGATTCACCCCTGTGCCTTCCTTTCCCGCAAGTTGACCCCGGCAGAGAGCAACTACAACACTTTTTGAAATGGTGACTGATGAACCAATGGAGGATTGTTGTGACTGTACAGGAGAGGCTGGTGTGAAGACAGAATCTAAACAATATTGACAATTAAAGGGGAGTTAATGCATTGTGCAGAAAACACAAATAATTTCCTTAAGAAATAATGTAACTTTACAAAATAGTGACCAACTCATACATAATTTTAATTAGCAAACCTGTGTCATATTTGATGGTCAGAACTTGACGTCCTCATAATATCCTCAAACACATCGTCATCCAACTTATTCCTGTCAATGACCGGAAAACTGTCAATAACCTTCACACCTGTAGTAGCAGCTGGAACACCCGACTTTGCAAATCCTAGGAAAAAGGAAGAGTATGTATAAGCTTTCATTTACATAAACCTCAATTCCACAATCTCAAGTTCTTACCTGCTGACAAAAATTCTGTTAAATTTGGCTCTGATATTCTGACAAATTTTTGGACATCGCCAAGTCTTGCTTTAACTAGCATGGTCCCTGCAGAAAATGTCATCACATTATAACCACAGAAAATTAAATCTTTCGTGACCTAAAAAAATAATGCCCCACATAAGTGTCCTCATGTTTTAGTCACTTATAATCACTTATCACATTTCATATTTCTCTCTAAGAGCTGCAGCAACCTGGCTCCTACTCAAGATCACTGTTAAGACAGAATAATATCGTTAATCTGCATTGGAGAATCACTTTTTGTGGTTCAAGTTAAAATCACTATTGAGTTCATTTTTGTATTATTTACTTGAGTCACTTAGCATTAACTTAAATATTTTTCAAGTTCACAACAGTGACAGCTAGCTCAACGTAAGGTTCACAAAGTAAAAATAGACAGCTTAGTTTTAAACCTACTGCACAATTATACAGATGAGGTTTCCCAATTTATTGCAGTATTTAAATCGACTTGTGTACAGATCCCATTATCATGTGCATTTCACATTTTTGCTCTCAGTACTATTTTGTGGGCAATATTCTGCTCGCCATACTGTTTAGAGCACTGTCTAATGTGTGCATGACTTGTGGCAGCAACTGTTAGACAGTTAAAATAAGTGTGACGGGCTTCAAAGAGATAATTTTGGTGTGATTTGGACATGGTGGGTGGGCTGATGGTCATTGTAAGAAATAAAATGAAAATAACTTTAAAATCATAACTGCTAAACCATTTCTTTCAACAGCACACACCAGCAAAAACGTACCACAAATGATTGAAACCACGTTGGTGAGATTTGGACGTGGTGGAGGTGGGGGGTTGAGTGACATCACAAGCCAGAGAATGCATTTTGTAATTACTTAAACCTTAATATCACAAATTAATTTTTTTTATGACACAAACCAACCTTAAATAGTAAGGCTAGAATATTAACTCTATTAAAGAATATTAAAGAATACTTTTTCATCTTGCTAAACAGAATAATTTTAATATATTTAAAATGCATAGAATAGCAGCCTAGTTACCTTACTGTATTGCCTGGTGCTCTCAGAACATAAAATGTAAGACAGGCAGCATATTACAAAAGTTAACGTTAGATATAGCATCAATAGCAACAATACAAAATAACTAATTTAGGCTGTAGTAAATGGCTTCATATTATGATATGACCACTAGAGGGGCAATTTAAGAATATATGTAATGTACATATTTATCTACATACTTTATAGTTGTAAATACGTTTGGAACTTGAAAAAATACTTACATGCTTCAAGGTTATTAAAATGATCACAAACCAATTACAGAAGTTGATATTGTTGTTGAAACTCCTGAGGCTCCTCTGTGGCATAGACATATACACAAGACCAGCGCTACTCGTGTGTAAGTTGTCGCCATCTTGCCAGAGACTATTTCGCTTGTTGAAGCAGGTAGAGACACAATATTCAACACCCACTGCAATGTCGGATTTTAGTCCTTGGTAATAAGGCAGCCATGAAAGGCACATCATGCGAGGGTCCTGTCTGGTCTTATGTTTATATCTATGATCGGTGGCTATGTTAGCCAGTTTATATCAGCAGCAATAATATACTAAAGAATTTTAATCAGCTGCCTCTGGCTTTTTAACAAAGATATATTGGCAGTTATAAGGGGCAGCGCACTATGTGGCGGAGAACACTATCCTGCTGGAAAACATAATCCTCAGAGTTAGGAAGCATTGTCAGAGCAGAAGAAAGTATTTTTTTTTCAAGAGATGTATTTTTTCTTTCCTTGTATATAGCTGGATTCATGCATACATCACAAACAAATTTCAAGCCAATTCCATCCTTACTGAAGAGCCCCCAGACCATCACTATTCCTTCACTAAATTCCACAATGAATGCAAGACTCTGCGGCTTGTAAGCCTCTCCAGGTCACTGTCCAACCATTAGAAGAACAGGTAATGGGAAAAGCTGAAATTTGTGCTTATCAGGGATCCAGTTTACTAAGTTGAAATTCGTAGGGTTTTTAGCAAACTTCACCCTGACTCTTCTTTGCTTCATATTGATGGTGTTTTTATTTATTTATTTATTTATATATTTTTTCCTAGCATTGCACAACTTTATTTCTTCCCTGGAACTTTATTTCTTTCCTGGCCGGTAAAGAGTAATTTTTAACCTCAAGCAGTCTGTAACTTTGTGGTCCTAATGTCTGCTACTTGACTTCAATGTGCAATTCGATTGAGATCTGTGGAATTTAGATGGCAAGTCAACACCTTAAACCATTTGTCATATTCCCCAAACCAATCAGTTTTTACAGTGTGGCAAGATGCACTGACCTGCAGAAAAATGCTACTGCTGATAGGACATACAATTTCAATCACGTGGTGAATGAATTAATGAATTTATTTTGGTAAAATATATATAAATTGTGGGGCAATGGTGGCCCGGTGGAAGGGTGCTCGCTGACTGATGTGAAGGTTGGGGGTTCACGCCACACTATCACCAGGTTGTCACTGCTGTCCCAGTGCAGCTAACAAAATCAAACGCCAGCCAGGTTATCAAAGGCCAGCTATGTATCTCACTGTCTGTGGTTCGTAAAGACTAGGCCATTGAGTTGCCATCAGTGTGTTTCTGCCCTGCGATGGCCTGGCGAGCTGTCCAGGGTGTATTCTGTCCTGCCCGTGCCAGGGTGTACCCAGCGTCGGCTGAGATGGGCACCAGCCTCCCTGCAACACTAATTACGATTAAGTGGTTCAAAAAATGAATGAATGAATAAAATATATATAGGTCTAATTCCACACTAATGATAACTAAAACAGGAAACCAGTGGACAAAAATCTAAGTTACATATGGATATTTTTATTACTGTTAATTATTGTGCCAATGTGTGCCATTTACAATCCTACAAAAGAGATGGCAGACTAACCTTCAGTCAAAAATAGGGTGCAAATGTGCAGTGTCACCAGAGTGTAACTGAGTTACACTGTGACAGACATTCATCTGTGTGAATGGTAAAACTCAAATCTTATGGCCAATCTATCATAGTTTAAATTCAGTATCAGCTAAATTTCAGTATTGATGCTGAAGTGTGTCTCACTTAAATTTTAAGATAGGATTATATGATACTCTTTCACATAATGCTCTGTTTCTGCAGTCTAATGAATTATGCAAAATTACATCATCCAAGCTTGAACCAACTGCAGAGAATCACACAGTATTATTGATATGAAGAGAAACACAACTTGTTTAAGCACTTATTTTAATGTAGTGTCCGACACTTTTGCTGTTTCAAATTTTTCAAGGATCTTAGGTGTCATACAAATGAAACTTATTGAAATTATGTGTCGCTATAATATTACAGCAGTTTTAGCATTAACAATGTTGATGAAATATAAATAAATCACATTTAAAATAATAATTTTTTCAAGTGAGACAGTATAACACTAAAAAACTGCCATTTTAGTGAAACATATAAATCCATAATCCACAAAAAAACCTGATGTTATCAACTTGGAATTTTCAGGGAAGCAAGATTGTAATCATCCACATAGGACAAACTTCAGAATATATGTTTTGGCAACATAATTATCTGTTTTAGTAGCATAACATGAAAAAAACTAAAATCAGCACAAATACTGTGTTTTGCCCCTATGTAAATTGAAGGAAAGAACATAGAGTTGAAGTTGCAAGCTGTGATTTGAGGTTGATGTAGAGTTATATCCCATATATGAACATTCTAGTGTTTCAAGCCCAAGTGCAAATCTCTGCCATAAATCTTCACAACATAAACTTCCTGTGTCCTATAATAACATACTAAAGCTACAGATGAAACATTTTTAGGTATGGTTGCTAGAGATAGGAAAATTACATTGACCTGTGACACAAAACAGCATAAACACTTAGTCTGCACCATACAGTCTCTGGCAAATAAACACTCATCAAAAGTGAAGTACAGAAGTGTCAGTGATATCATAAATTTATTTGGTAGTCAATTAAACATCCTCAAAGAAATGCTAACCACGGGCATTTATGATGGGAGGGTCAAGCAAAGTGACATTCTCAATAGGGACCTATGCAATGTCTTCCAATACTGGGAAGGTATAGTAGCCATCTTGCCTCCTCAGGATCTTAGTTCTTATTTTAGTAGCCATTATGTCTCCTCATTTATTTATTTACTGTTGAATTGTGTTATGGAATCTATATAGTCTTGCTGGACCTGATACCTAGGGACAGAAAAAGAAGGAAAACAGCAAAAAGAAGCAAAAGCGAAAGCAGAAAGAAGAAAGAGTTGACAAAAACACTATAGTTATAAAGCAACGACCCTTCAAACCAAACTATCACAAGACAACAAACTGCTACATTTGTAATTAAATACACCAGCAAATTTCCTGCGGCTTTTACAGAAAAAAAACAAAAAACAGTAATGAAGCTGACAGTAATGAAGAGTTTGCTAAATAATAATCAAATCAAAAAGACCTATCACAAACATATCACAACAACATTTAAAATACCAAATACACAGTCACAAAGAGGAAGAAGAAAAAAAATCTCTTGGTGTACAAACCCAACAGACAACCCAGTGACCATGCCAGCATGCAGAACATGAGGAACAAGTGAGTGATCAGCGACGAGAGGCCAGAGGCAGCCCAGGGCAGCCCAGAGACCCGGGCCATCAGCAGCAACCCTGGAGCACAAACCCAAGCCACCCCACACCGAAGACGACCTCGAACCCACCCTGTGGGTGGAAAAGGTGAGCCCTATCCAGAGCCTCTCACGGCCACAGGGCACAGGACCCGGCAAGCCAAGACCGGCAGCTGCGGACCCCGCCAGGTACCAGCAATAAAGGGGGGCCAGAGCAAAGGCACAGAGGTAACCCCACCCCCTCCACAAGGCAGAGGGCTCATGCCCAGAAGAACCAGGCCCCCCAGACAACCACCCGGCGCAGGTAAGCACCCACCCCGATCCTCCAGGACACACACCAGGAAACCAGGGCACCATTAACCCCCCCACCCTCCACCCACTCCAACCTTCACCCCACAAACACCCACCCTCACACATCCACACCACACACAATCCTCCCACCATGCCCCACGGGGATGGCCCCGGCGGACCACAGGACAGCAAGCCCCAAATCCGGGGTGAAACCCTCCAGCCCAGGCACACCCAGTGCCCCCCCCGCCATGAAGCAACCCTAACCGCTGGCCCCCATAGCCCCCAACAGGGCCAGACGCAGAGCTGTCCCCACTGCAGAGCAGCCCAGCTCCGCGCCACAGGAAATCACCAGGAACCCCTAACCGCTAGTCACTTCTCACCATTATCCAACCCTCAAAGAGACGAGGTCACAATCCTCCACCTATACTAAGTGATGGAGCTAATCACAGTGGATCAGAGGGAATGAAAGCTAACTGGTTCTTTGAGGAGGCAGACATTGTCTCAGTACTGATGTGATCTAGTAAGAGGTTTCTAAACTGCTGAATACACAGATAATTTTTGGTTTTCCAGTTCACAAGGATAGTTTTCTTTGCAATGCATAAGACCATGAGCATCATGTGTGCAGAGTTAATTGCCATGTTAATATCTCTGCTGTTACAGGAAAAGGAAACGGAAATGACACCGTGCTGCTGTTACAGGAAAAGGAAGCAGAAACGACACCATGCTGCTGTTACAGGAAAAGGAAGCGGAAACGACACCCTGCTGCTGTTAAAGAAAAAGAAAGCGGAAATGACACCGTCATTGTGCTGCTATTAATGTCATTTTTTAAAATGATTGTTATTGCCGATGGACAGGTGTCGCTATGTGACACCAGACTCTACATCAGGCTGCATTGAGATCCTTACTTTTCTTTTATCCCGCCGTGTGCGCATCACTTTGATTTATTTTGTCAGAGAGAGACCTCATATTAAGTCTCTAAGTGCCACTGACATGTGTATAAATATATATATTTATTTATATATGTATAATGTCCCGCTGTGCAGCGACTTACAAACGCTTTTATTTTGAAGTGTAGTGAACGCAGCGCGTTGGAATGAATGTCTGCATGAGCCCAATAGAAACGAGGCAGCCAGCCAGGCATGGAAGAAAACTCTCCATGGCAACGCTGCTGTAACTTTCCCTCATTGAGAAGTGTTTCTCTGCTTGCATCAAACCCAGCCAATGTCCCGCCCCTGAAAGCCATATACCCACCTTGATTGGTAGGTTTGTTCAGCTCCGCACACAACACTGTAAAGTGCCATACATATCAAACTCGTGGGCCGCAGTAACATAAAACTTTCATATTAAGGTGAGGGCCACAAACTATATATATAGATATATATATATATATATATATATATATATATATATATAT